>RPOG01000151.1:722599-777613 GCA_008086565.1 Thalassoma bifasciatum
AGACAGACAGACAGACAGACAGACAGACAGACAGACAGACAGACAGACAGATAGATAGATAGATAGATAGACAGACAGACAGACAGACAGACAGACAGACAGACAGACAGACAGACAGACAGATAGATAGAAAGATAGATAGATAGATAGATAGATAGATAGATGGATAGATAGATAGATCTCCCTTTTCACCTGGTCTTTTTTTGAATATGAGTGAGTTTGAGCTTCCTCTTTTCACCAGATCATATTCAGTCAATGTGTAACATATGGATATTTTCACGTTTGAATGCCATAAGGTTCAGGTTTANAGACAGACAGACAGACAGACAGACAGACAGACAGACAGACAGATAGATAGAAAGATAGATAGATAGATAGATAGATAGATAGATGGATAGATAGATAGATCTCCCTTTTCACCTGGTCTTTTTTTGAATATGAGTGAGTTTGAGCTTCCTCTTTTCACCAGATCATATTCAGTCAATGTGTAACATATGGATATTTTCACGTTTGAATGCCATAAGGTTCAGGTTTAAACTGAGCTTCATACTTTTCAACTGGAGAAAGACTTTGTGTTTGTATCTTGGCGCCCTCCTGTGGACAAAGCAGCAGCTCACATCTCTTTGCAGTCCTATACATGAGTAAGTCCAAAGTATGAGACTCCCCTGACATGTTTTTTTTAAAACCTATACCCTTTCTTCAGTGAATCAAGTGAAGACAAATTCAATTAGATAAATCATACCATAGGGGACTGCAGAACAGTTAACAATAACACACACACACACACACACACACACACACACACACAAACCAACAGCAACAACAATATGCTCATAACAGAAAAATGAGAGAAAAGATATCATATACCCATTTCTGCCATATTGCACAACCCCAATTTCAGTAAAGTTGGGACATTGTGTTAAGAGCAAATAAAAACAGAAGTCAGCGATTTTCAAGTCCTGTTTAACAAATATTCAATTGAATGCACTACAAAGACAATGTATTTGTAAGTTCCCAAAAGGCTGGGACAGTGGCATGTTTCCCACTGTGTTACATCACCTTTCCTTTAACTACACCCAATAAGCAATTGGTAACTGAGGGCACTACTTGTTGAAGCTTTGATGCTGTCATATTTTGAGCTCCATAATGCCCCCACATTTTCAATCGGAGACAGGTTCGGACTTCAGGCAGGCAAGTCTTGCACCTGCAATATTTTACTTCAAAGCCACACTGTTGCAAAAGGTGCAGAATGTGGCTTGGCATTATCTTGCTGAAGTAAACAGGGACATCCCTGAAAAATACATGTTCCAGCACCCCCTCATACCATCACAGATGCTGGCTTTTGACCTCTGTGCTGGACACAACATCCATAATTCCCCAAAACAATTTGAAATGTGGACTCGTTAGACCACCAATCACTTTTCACTATATATGCCACTCTATTACAGATGAGCTTGGGCCCAGAGACACTGGTAGCTTTTCTTTTTTTTTTTTCTTTTTTTTTTTTTTTTTTTTTTTTTTTTTTTTTTTTTTTTTTTTTTTGCTGTTGTTGATGTATGGCTTTTGCTTTGGCTTTGCATGGTAAAGCCTTAACCTGCACTTGTAGATCTGGTGCTTCACTTTCTTATCTGAAAATGGTTTTCTGAAGTGTTCCCGAGCCCACATGGTAATACCCTTTACCCAATAATGTCGGATTTTAAGGCAGTGGCGCCTGTGGGGTCGAAGATCACAGAGATTTCACCAGCTTCTCTGAATCTCTGGATGGTATTATGGACTGTAGGTGATTATTCCTGCAGTTGTACTTTGACAAACATTGTTCTTAAGTTGTTGGACTAGGCTGATGCAGTTGTTCACAGATTGTTGATTCTCACCCCATCCGTGGTTGTGAATGACTGAGTATATCAGGCATGCTCCTTTTATACCCAATCATGACAGTCACAAGTTTCCAATGAGCCTGTCCACCTATGGAATGTACCAAACCTGTTTTGACAGTCCTCAACTTTTGAAGTAATATTTTGCCCCTTTTACAGCTATTTTATAACATGTTGCGGACATCAAATTCAAAATTGATGGATATTTGGAAACAAAAAATAAACAAACAAAAAAAGGTCTGTCTGTTTGAAGAATTAACAACCGTCCCTTCACTTTTGTATAGGTTAAACAGGATTCGCAATTCATTGTATTCTTTTTTTAAGGCCACATGCCCATGTTCACCTTTGATCCCTAAATAACTTTATCTCCCAGTGTGTCATATAAAAATAACTACACAATTACTTTATAAATAATAATAATGATTTAACAGAAGTAAAGCAGGGTCAGAAAAAAAATGATGCTCCATATAAAAGTATCCTTTAATTATTCCATGTCCTATTGAGCATCATGATGGTATGATGCGATAAAAGATTATGTATTTTTAATTTATGATATAATTCAAATTAAACATCATATGATTTAATTGTTTCTATGTTATGCCACAGGCACGCATCGTTGTAGTCGTGCGGCTCTGACTGACCGTGAGTCAGTTTATGTTGCCATGGTCACCGCTCAGTTGTCACCCTGGAAACCTGAAGGCTGATCTCAGATCAGTGACGATCCACTACAGCGCGAGTTTTGCTCCCTGAGGTTGTCGTGTGTTGATGACGCCGAGGTAATGGCCGCTCTCGCTGTGCCGTGCCTAGTGTTTTATTTTCTCCACCTTAGGGATTAAATTTAGCTCTTTATTATTTATTGTAGACTGTTAAAACCTATATCAGCTGGAGAGCTAAGTTTTTAGCGCAGCAGTGCCGTCTTGAAAGAGGTTCGGGTCGTCAAGGTGAATGAAAATGTGTGTTTGTTCGCAGCCACAGTGTAGCCGTGCTGTTAGCTTAGCTCCGGGACCGACTGCATTGTTAATTCAAAGACAGGCACTTTACCACACTGTCCGCCCAAGCCGCTGGGGTCTGATAGTTGGCTATTCCGTCTCGTCGTGTCCCCGTGGATGTCAGCTAACACAGTTTTACCGTTCGATGGAAACACTGAGCTCGTTTGTGACCTGCTCTCTTCACGCCGTGAAGTTACAGGCCTTGTTGTAAACTGGCGCGGCTAAGCTAAACTGAGGAGATTGTACCGAGTCCTGCTTGACGCACATCAACTTTGAAGCACCGCATTCTTCTGTCTTTGCGTTTTCAAGAAGTTGACGTACACCCTTAAAGTTTTGTAGACAACCAAAAACAATTAATCATTTGGCAAGAAGTTTTTCTCGTACCAGCAGTATTGCATAAGTTGGGGTGCTCTTATAGATAGCTAATGAAGAAGTTATCAATCTTTCCAACGTTGACTTTTTTCACTCGTTGTCAATTTTCTTTGTTCAAACAACGCGTGAATAGACCTGAATTTGAAGCATGAAAACAGCATTGTAATCTAAACAGAAGGAAACAGATTTCTTGTTTTCGTGCATGAATACCACAGTTGGCTATCGGCTAGGTAATATGGATTAAACATAAAGATGTAAAATGACATGTTCGGCATCAAGTTATGTATGTATTTAAATATCAATGTGATATGTTTTTGATTATGGGCCATGTATTTGTACACACTCAAGTAGAGAGTAAGCTGTTAGATTTTTACCTGAATGAGAAATGTCTTTCTTTTTGCTCTAGATTATTCTCCCATGGATACTCCTGAAAGCCCTACCCAGTCACCCCAGTCCCCTGAGGAAGAGGAGGACAAGGGCCTTTCTGACAGCGAGCTGCTAGATTCCAACGAAGAAGACGAGGACAGGGCCATCTCTGACAGTGAGATGGTCCACGAGGATGACAATGAGAAAGACGAAGATGATGAGGCAGTAGAAAGCAGAGTCAGAGGAGTGGCATTGGATGACGAGGATGAGGTGGTCCCTGACTTTGTCTCAGATCCAGAGGATGAGGAGCCTGTGGGGGAAACCGAAGAGATGGGACAGGAAGATGGGACCATTCTACTGATGGAGGGGGATGACGATGGTCCTCAGGAAAATCAGTTGGACGGGGGGGAGGAAGGAGAAGAGCAAGAGGATAGAGTGATCGACACTCCACAGTCCCCAGACTCAGAGCCGGATCAAGGCAAGAGCTTTATTACCGAGGAGGATGGAGAAGATGGGGAGGAAGGATATGGTGACTATCAAAAGGATTCGTTGATGGAACGCGGGAGAGCTGAGATGGATGAGGAGGAGGAGGCAGACAAAAACAAAGCAGAGGAGGAAGACGAGGATGAAAGGATAAGAGCCGAGGCAGAGAAAAGAAGGAGAGCTCTTGCGATAAGAGTAATGAAGGATGACTCAGCGTCTGTTTCTAGGGAGCTGGATGAGCATGAACTGGATTATGATGAGGAGGTGCCAGAAGAGCCCACCATCCCTGGACATGAGGAAGAGGAAGATGAAGAAGACCCCAAAGGAGAGGGAGAAGAGGAAGAGGACAGTGAGGAGAAAATCAGTAAGAGGAAGGAGAGGAAAACTATTTTTCCCCCGTCTCCTAAAGACAGTGAATCTAAGAGAACAGATGACTCCAAAGGGTCTGAGGGGGCACGCAGAGACTCCTTCAAAGACAAGAAGAAGGATGAGGATGATGGAGAGATTGATGAAGGAGAGATTGATGTAAGTCATTACGATCTGACCTGTTGTTGCATGCTAATCACTGCAAGGCTGCATGATGGAGAAAGATCGCATTCATTTGTTACATATTAACCTGAAAAAATAGCTCAATTATTCTGCCAGTTTGAAACGTATCCTTGTTGCAATGAAAGCCTACAAGAAACAGAGTTCTGTGGTGAAAATTACAAATATTTTTCACTGATAAATTTGGTAGGATGTAAGTGGTTCGGTTTTTTTGCTGCAGTATTTTTTGGGGTTTATTCTGAAATATGGACATTAGGAGACATCAAATGACCAAAATAAATAAAAACTAAGGCACTTTAAGAAAAATTATAACTTAAGTGTCTTGTGTAACCATTCTGAAGCCGCAAAGATCTCAATGCAAATCTTTTTTTCGGCTGGTCCTCAGAGGGTTTCACTCTGAATAAAGCGCAAACACTCTGAGGTATCCCACTGGCTCAGAGTTTATAAGCTGTTACTGTTATTATTTGGTTTGCAAGACAGTTTGCTACATTTTTGTTTCAGTCACCATGTACTGTATTTCTATAAGAATATCTCATTCAAATCATTTCATCATCCATACTTACATCTGTGGGGTGGAACAGCTTATGTACACTGTTGTTTTAGAACTGTTCTCTTGTTGATAATATCTTTTTATTGTGACAGTGGCTGTTATATGACGGCGTATCAGTGCCACTTCAAGAGGGGGTTTTTTGCTAGTTTTTAAAGTGGAAATTTGCCACTTTAGATAGTCAGAAGTCCCGGATGTTACAGGTGTGCCTAAAAGTTTACCACCCCCACCCCCCATCCAGCAGAATTTTCTGGTTTTTTTTTAACGTTTTCTCAGAAATTATGAATGGTGACACAAAAACCTTTCTTTCACTCATGGTTAGAGGTTGGGTGAAGACGTTTATTAACAAACTACTGTGTTTACTCTTTCAAATCAAAATGACAACAGAAACTTCAAAAATGACCCTGTTCATTTTTATGTACACAAACACTGATTATAAGCAAATAGATCGCAGGTGAGGATGGTTACCTTTAGTAGACATTCAAACACATTTGTGTTAACTTTTTTGCATTTATCAGGCCAAAACCACCAGAGTTGTGTAAACTTCTTAACAGGGTCATTTTTGAAGTTTCTGTTGTCATTGTGATGTTCATTGTGCAGTTCATGTGCGAAGGTGTCTGCAGAGTGGAAAGGAAAACAGAACATTTCAGAAAAGGTTCCTGGCGTGTCCCGGACCTGAGTAAGCCTTTGGTTTGTTGCAATAGCAAATATTTCTGGCCAGCATTATCTGCTTCTCTGTGACTTATTGTGATTGTTGAGTTTGTGTGACCTCTGCAACCTCTGCATGCTGCTGTTGAACCATACTCAATACTGAACAGTAGATCATTAGCCAGAGAAAGAAGTGCACTCTGTGACACAGTAGCTTAGTGACATTTTTTACCAGTTGAACATTCATTTTGAATTGTATTATTTCAATCACATTCAAGTCGGATTTTTTCAAGTTACATCAAATCTATTAATGCCCTCTGTATATTCTTTGCTCTCTAAATAATATAAGCAAAAAGTTGGGACTTTTATTTATTATCTTGTGAGTGGGTTTTTCTTCTTTTACCTTGGATGTAGTGTAAATCTTTTGCCAGCAAAGTTCTGAAGCTGTGCAGTGGTTACAAAAGAGACTCTTAGGCCTGTTTAAAAGAGCATTGCTCCTGTGTACACTCAAGCATGACTTTTTATTTTGAACATAGTCACAAAAAGATGCTGAGCTGATTAAAGATCATGTTTGTGTTTGCAGGATGATGATCTTGAAGAGGGAGAGGTTAAGGATCCCTCTGACAGAAAGATCCGACCTCGTCCAATTTGCAGGTTCTTCATTAAAGGTAGGTGAAGAACTGATCCCAATCTGGAATTCTACAAAACACATGACTCCTTTTCGTGGCCAATACAATTTTGTAGTGTAAGCCAGTAGGCAACAAAACACTGCAGGACCATGCCATCATAAGCATGTGTTGCTCAGTACCTGTAGAATTTTGTCGTTATCACGTCCAAAGAGTCTGTAATGAAACTGTCATCAAATAAAAAATGAGGATGAGCTTTTACATCGAAGCTGCCAAAGTGGAAGTCAGTTTCAGTTCATGTTCAACAATCACCTCTTGGGTAAAAAAGTTGCTTGATCTAAAACAAATCTACAAAAAGTGGAGCATTCGTTGTTTTGGCCTGAGTCTTGACTTTTTCATCGATGCAGTGTAAGTTTCATTGGCGACAACATGATGTGTTTTAGAGCAGTTGGGGGTTGAACCATCTGACCTCCAGGACAGGGTTGTTTTTTTAATGAAAGCCCCTACATTTTGTAAGTTTGCAAAAGTGCCATAACATAGGCCTGACCTCATCATCTGTACTTCTTGTTTGATCTGTTATGATACCTAAACCCCATCATATGGTGTCCTTTCTCTTTAGTCTGTAATGCCCCTCTTACTACCTTTGATGCCAACTCCCTGGCTGGCAGTATGATTTGTTCCAGCATCACACCTCTGTCACTCTCAGGTTGAAGAGCAAGATGATCCAGAGGTGTAAATATTCCCCTGTGAACTTAGAGTATAAAATGGGCACAAAGTACTGTTTGTATTAGTTTTAAGTACTTGTATTTGAATAACAGCCTAGAATTATTTTTCTTTTTCAACCTTGCTATAAAAGCTGTAGTCAGGATAGTTGTGGGTAAACTGTTGTAACTTCAGCTGTACGCCTGCAGAGGGAGCTGTTGTACATGATGTAGACCTTTCTGGTGTCTCAGTGAGCTGTGTACTCATGGGAATCTAAGTGCTAAGTACTTTGAGTACCATTTGATTTTAAGGTTCTCTTGATGGTTTTTAAGTGTCTTAGGGGTCTTGGGCCGTCTTATCTCTCAGAGTTGCTCTTACCATGTGAACCTTTGCAGACCCTGAGATCCTCCGGCATTGGTCTTTTAAAAATACCCATTGTTAGAACTAATACTTTCGGTGAGGCATGTTTTCAACACTATGGCCCCCGTCTGTGGAACAGCCTGCTGGAGGACCTGAGGGCCGCAGAGAACATTCATACTTTTAAAAGCAAGCTCAAGACCCACTTATTTAATCTAGCTTTCAGTTAAGGTTTTATTTATTTATTCATTCATTTTATTTATTTATTTGCTTATTTATTTATGTTATTTTAATTTTATTTATTTATATTTATTCATTTTCTGATCTTAGCCCTCTTTGACATGTTTATCTTCTTAGTTTATTTAAGCTCAGTGTATTTTTATTTTTACTGGTTTTATGTTTTTATGTCTTTATCCCATTTCCAGTGTTTCCTCAGAGGGGGCCACTCTGTGCTGGGGGGCTGTGCTTGGCTCTGGTTGGGTTGTCTCCTTCTCATGATCATCAGCTTAGTCAGGTGAGGGGTCTGCAGTTGTGCATCGCTGCTGAGGGCCCCTCCCTGGCCTGTAGCAAGGTGTTTGTGGGGGTGGAGACATCCTGGTTGTGGACTGTGTGCAGCCCCCCAGTGCAGATATGGCCTCCTACGTTTCCTGACCTGGCTCCTCTGTATTCAGCCATATGTTTCTAAAGCCTTGTTATCTGTGTGTGTGTGTGTGTGAGAGTGTGAGTGTGAGTGTGTTTTTATCAGGGTGGGGTTGTGGGTGGGAGGTGGGGGGTGTGGGTGGGTGTGGTGGTGCTTTTTAACATGTAAAGCACTTTGTGCTACATTTGATTGTATGAAGAGTGCTATTTAAATAAAGTTTGTTTGATCTATGAGATACAGGAGTTCACATGAATTTATCTATCTTTGATCTTGAGTCAAAGACCAGATCATGTTGATACATCTACACTATTACTGACCTTTTGGCACAATTATGTTTCTCTGCAGGAGAATGATTTGAGAAGCATCATCTGAAAATGATTTAACTTGGAAAAAAGTTTTTGACGTCAGATAGATATTTCTTTGTCATCAACTGTCTGCATGTAAATCACAGTCACCCTTTGTGTTGAATAGGAAATTGTACTTGGGGTATGAACTGTCGGTTTATCCACCCTGGAGTCAACGACAAAGGCAACTATTCTCTCATCAGCAAACCAGACCCATTCTCACCGAATGGAGCGCCCCCTGGTGGTGGACCACACCCACTCATCCCCAATAATCCCTGGGTATGTGTCTGTTGCTGTTCTTATTTTTGGTGTACAAATGATTGGACATTTAACTATGTGAAAAATGTTTAAAACAGAAATAAGTGAACATATTTTCAATCACAAATGTGCAATAGTTAGTCTACAGTGACCGCAAATGTGCTGACATTTACGCCTCTGTGTGTTCAATCAAGAGACAAGTAATTTTGTTCTTCCTTGTTTAAGGCTGCTCCTGCAGTGGAGGAGCTTCCACCCCCACCCCCTCCAGTGGAGCCTCCTGTGGAGAGCGCCTGGGAAAGAGGACTCCGACATGCCAAAGAGGTAAACGTGGTTAATGACTCCTTAAAACAAAATTGTAATGTTGTAATGAAGAAAGAAACAAGTCAGCTTGTGGAAAAAACTTGAGATAACCTGTCATCTGAGACACTAGAGGTCAGTGAAGAGTACACCTTTCAATTTAAACAAGTGGCCTTTCTCTGGCTCAGTTTGAAAGTGTTGCCTTTTAGAGGGAAATATGCACATGTAGGCTAATTTTGCCATTCAAATGAAGTTTCACAGCGGTCACTACATAACATTTACTCAATTATGAGTTTATGGTGGTGGAGGAATCTTTTTATTTTATGTTTCTGTGTGTATTGCAGCAGGAAAAGACACTGCTCATAACTTTGTGTTGTTTGTTACCCACTTTTCAGTTATAGCTTTGAAACATTGCAGACTTGCAGTTATATTCCTTACAAGTTATCTGTCACAAAAAGCTCTCTTGTACCTCATAAAATTGCCATGTTATTACAACCAACACTCATGAATGCCAACTACCCTTTTTCTGTTTCTGTGTTTCACAGGTGCTAAAGAAGGCCACGATCCGTAAGGAGCAGGAGCCTGACTTTGAGGAGAAACGTTTCAATGTGACCATTGGAGAAGACGAGAGAGAATTCGACAAAGAGAACGAATTCTTTAGAGAACGCAGCTACCGCATTATCAGAGAGTATGACCTGCACACCATCCACACATTTTCCCATCAGGGGGAATAAATGCAAACAACACGCAGTGTTATTGGTATAAGCGCCAGTCTCATGTCAAACCTCTGATTCTAAAAGTATGATCACTGTAGCAGCCTTTGGTTTTACTGAAAAATGTTCTTCTTGTGAGAGTTAAAAGTTGTAGATTTGCGAGGGAAGCATTCCCCTATTCATGAATAGAGTTTCATTCTTAACATTAACTGGAACGTAAGAATACAACAGACAGAAATAGACTTGATTTTTACCTTTCTTTCTTGTTTTTTTTAAAGAGACTTTAGCTACACACATTTTTCCCACACATGATCTTTTAAGTAGACCATACATGACCCCTTTGTGGATCACTTTGAATAAAATATTGAATTATTTAGCATTTCTCTTAAAACACAATGTTACTATGTATTCATTTTCACAGTACATAATATTTTATTTGTTTAATGTTACAGATACTTTGGATACAATATAGATGTAACGTCGATGACATTTTCTTGTCCCTGAAACGATCACAAAATTACCATCTTGTTAACTAAGTTCTCGTATCTATTAAAACCCCAAACTGAAAGGATTTGAATGCTGATTAAACCACACCATAGTTCAAAATAATGAAAAACCTTTAACATCTCTTCCCTCCCTCCTTAAAAAAAACAGTCTACTTGATGCTGGTATAGATAGAGAACAAACGAAGAATACCCTTAATTCCTTCTAAGGTCAATGTATTGATTATTTGTCATTGTCATTTGTCATTAATGCTCAGCTTTTTCCCTATTTCAGTGAAATGGAATTCAGAGATCCCATCTACGGGTAAGTGAAAAAAATGCAGACAACCTCTTAGCAACCAACCTGTTCTGTTTCTTTTTGTGAGTGATTATTATAATTGTAGATCAAGTATAGCTTGTTTTGTAAGCAAGTTAAAGTAATATATTGGTGCAACAAATGGACAGAATGTGCTTCACTGTCACAGTTCTGACTAAATGTACCTTTTTGGTGCAAATCTCCTCACACTGTAAAAGCATCCATGTAGAATCTACAGGGTGCAAACTCGTCACCTTCTTTAAAATTTGCCATTTACCACCCAAAATAGGTCATTTCTGTGATTATGTGCATCTGAAATTAAAAAAAAAAAACAGTTTTCAGAGGAGACATATTCATATAGAATATGATTTTTTTTTTTGAAAACCTTCTCCGACTCAGAATTTTTTTTTTTTTAATAAAAAAAAACTAACTTAAAAAAATTAACTATCAAGCCGAAGTGTCTTACTCTGCATACTTAGAGGTATACAAAGTTGCTTGCAAACTATCTTATCCTTGTACACTATTTATAATTATATCAACTATTTTTTCTGCAGGGACCCATATGCTGAACCTTACTATGACTATGAAATGGAGGCTCTGTGGCGTGGAGGCCAGTATGAAAACTTCAGAGTGCAGTACACAGAAGCTCCTCTTCCTTACCACTACACTGTAAGTATGCTGAAGAGATCATCCAGAGGTTTTCTTCTAACTTTGAAAAATGCAGCAGCAAGGCACTCATCAATATGAAAATTTAGTCAAATGATGCATCCTTGTTAGTATCCTATTCAACAGAAATCTGTGCATCTCCTGTTATTTTGCATCCTTGGATGAAAATGAGACTTGCCTAAGAACAGATCAAATCCTGTTTCAGTCATTATTTTGGGACAGGCCACTCAATGGACAACACAGCTGTGGTCTGCATCTCAGTCTCATACTTATTTTGAATGACAAAGCTTTCCACTACAAGGGTGAAAAAAAAAGAAATTTCTGCACACACTGTTCAGTTTTAAGAAAAATACCTTCAAGTTTCATGATGTCAAGACTGAATGCAGTCATGGCGCCAAAGAGTAACGCTAGTCTGACATCATTGATTAACAATGCCCCAATGCCGGAAGAAAGACAGAAAAAATCCATCAAGGAAGATGCCAGGGAATGTCATGACTTAAAATACATTTCCCGAGATCTCTTGACAATAACTAAAACATCAGTTTCCATCACAGTAAATTGCTCAATAAATGACCTTTGCAACAAACCTAATCACCTCGATCTCAGCAGGAGCGTGAACGAGAGCGAGACCCTCGGGAGCGCCACCGTGACAGAGAGAGAGAGAGAGATCACCGTGAGAGGGAGCGCCGACAAAGAGAAAGGGAGAGAGAGAGGGAGCGTGAGCGTGAGAAGGAGAGGATCCGGCGAAAAGAGGAGTGGGAGAGGGACCGGATGAAGCGGGATGAGAAGGAGAGGCCAAGGATGCGTCCTCCTCGAGACGCAAGGGAAAAGAAAGATGAAGACAAGATGAAACCACGCTCGCCTCTTGGCATGCCACCAAAGTAAGTGACGTTTAAGGGTGTTAAGGGTTTGTGTCATGTTTCATCACACAGAAAAAAACTAGAGCAGCAGTTGTCATCATTCATTGTGGTTGGACACAATTCTTTGGCCTGACATTTGATGTTTACAACTTTTAAAGTAATTAAGGTTAGAGTCTGCAGCATTTCCCAAAAAATAAATTGACAAATTTTGATAAAAATAATAATCAATCATTTTACTAAAAGCACCTTTGAAAAAATTTAAAATTGGAAAAAAATCATCCATTTTGATCGATTTTTGTCGCCACTCCCTTTACGCAAAGAAAAATCCTTTAATAACATTTCATTTTCAACGTGTTTAGTATACATATATGTAGTTTGAAGATGATCTGAAAAAAACAACTGCTGGGCTAGTATGCTGAAATAGGTACCCCACGTGCATGAAAATTACAAGTTTGATGTGAAATATTCTGAACTTTCTGTCCAGATTTCTCTTTAACATTTTATATTTTTGAGACGGTCTTGGCATGATAGAAAAGCACAAAAAAAATCATGTAACTTGAAGTACGTAAAAATAGACCATTTTTGGCAGCCTCATGTGGCCGCGCCCATTTAGAGCATGATAGTCCTTAAAAAACTTTTCATCACCAATGAGTGTTGTATTCACGTGCAATTTGAAGATGATCCATATATTTTTTTTTTAAAAAGGGACAAGTTCATTGTAATATGTAAACTCTTAATTGTCAAAATCCGACATTTCAATGAAATTTCCAAACTTCCGGTTCAGAATTCCATACGGCTGTAAAGGACATTTATGTAGGGCTGGTCATGATAGTTACGTACAAAAAATCTCAGGCTTGTCTCAAAAGATCTCAAACTTGCTGGTGGGACTGCAGTTTTAAGTCAATTCTAAATGCTAGTGAGCATCCTGTTATTATACAAGCACCCGAATCTTTATTTTTTTTCGCATTCCGCACCTTGTTTGAGTTAAGGCACAGAAAAACAGAAACAAAGAAAGAAAGAAAGGCAGAACAGGAATCCTCATGGTTTCCATGATGATTTGAGGTGTAGGTGGGGGTCATTTGTATCACAGAGTTCCGTTTTCGTCGCTGGTCATGATTATTCACTTTTGGTTGACATCACGGCTAGAGTTGTCACGATACTGAAATTTCAAACTCGATACTGATACTCAGGAAAATATTCGATACTCTATACCATTTTCGATACTACGGAATAGAAAATGACAAGTAATTAAAAAGGCATAAAATACATTTTATTAACATGAAAAACAGAACCCCACATAGATAATCAATTCAATAAAATAATAAAACAATCAGAAGTTTAAAAAACAAGGCAATCACGTTTTCACTAATTGCATTAATAAGAAATAAGGATTTTTTAATACAAGTTATAACACAATTTCACACTGTTCTATTGAGGTATTACTCTTTTAACTTGCAAATGTTTACAAAATCTAAATTTAGCACCAGCAAAAAAAAAACTTCAAAGAACAAAAATTGCCACAATTAAAACATTTTTGGTTGTCTGAGGTAAAAACACAGAAAAGAAAGAACAATTAGATCAATAATTTGAGGTATTAAACTATAAAAGTAAACAACTACCTGTTAAATTGAACATCACCTGATCCTCACAGATCTTCTCTGCCACAGATCAGTTTATTTTTCAACCTTCAGGAAACTTGGGATCATAGTTTCACTGTTTTTCAAACAGTAGTGGTCTAGTTGGCTGTTATTTCTTAGGTTTAGTTGCAGGTTGACTCCTCTCTGCTTCAGTCTGCATCTTTGAAAAAAAAAACGTTTGAGTTATGTTAGCGAGCTAACGGCTGCTAGCCGCGGCTAACGGCTAATAACAACACAAAACAAAACAGTTTACATTCATTGAGCAGCAGCTAAACGCGGCTAGCGCGGTCTACAGTAGCCACAGATAATAATAACAAACCAACCATCATTAGTGCGGGTCACCGTCCAGACTAACATCTGTTTAATACAGTAAAGTAAATGAAGAACAGTAGCTTTACTAACCTGTTGGAGTTCATGAAAGCCAAGGTGCCGGTCCTTACAGTGTTTCGCCAAACGAGTTGAGCTATTTGTCCTTTTCGCCGACACATTGTAGCTCCTAGCGCAACTCTGGCCATAAGGAGCAGCAGTAATCTGCACCGCAACGGCGGGCGCAGTGAGGTCTCTCCCTACTGACGGACGCCGTCTGCCTGCTGCGCTGCCTGCAGAATGCGCGTGCCTGAGCGCCTCAGGCACGCGCACCATAGTATCGATACCATGGCAAGTTAGTATCGTATCCGAATACGGCGTTACAGTATCGATACTTTATGGCGTATCGATACTTTTGACAACCCTAATCACGGCACATGAACTGCATCATTGGTGCATGTTCACGGTTTTATCACTTGGGTTTCAAGAGGGTCCTCGCTGAAGCTGTCATTAGGCTCAGGCCCTTATAATCATCTAAATAATCAAAATAAAATATCGTAGTAAACGTAAAACCAAGGATGCAAACTTGTCACCTTACAGCAACATTCACAGTTTTGGATCTAAAGTAGATCATGTCTGTGATCCATGCAGCTCTGCAGCAAAAAATAGGGAGGGGTTTTTTGTCCTCTGCATAAGCAGTGCCCTGACAAACTGTACCTGTATGTCAGCTGTAGAAACATTTTAAAGGACCCTTCCCCCTCTCACTTGGGGGATGTTTTCTGTAGAAGCATCAATGAATGGAACAAAACTTCAGGGTTGGAGATGAGGGAGGTAGACAACAAAACATGTCACACGTGTTACATAAACAGGAAAAGAAGTCTGTTTAGACAAGTAATTGTTGCACATAGCAGGTGACGGTTTAAACTGATTATGACTCAAGCTCAGCACATCATGCTAATCTACATTTCTACAAGGCAAGCTACGTCAAAGGTGAATAAGGGTCCTGAGAAACTCCCTGCGCTATGGTTCACATTTGCCAAGTCTGATTACAGTCACGTAGTTTTCCCCATTTTCTTTGTGGGGCCCACTGTTGTCATTTCTAGTTTTGAAATACTGGAATTTAAATAAGATTTTTTCCACTAGCTCCAGACTCGTAAACAAAGAAAATGGTGCCAATGATGATGTTCCCTGGCACGGGCCACACCCATGTTTACTTTCGTTCTGATGAGTGATGTGAAGCACTGGCTGATTATCCAGTTTTGGTTGACAATGAACTATGTGCAATTTTGTATAAACATAATAAATATTAAAAAAAAGAAATGAATGCTAGCTCACTACCACTGTAGTTGCTTTTGAGTTCAAATCTATGATGAGTGTGTTTCTGACTGGAGTACAGTCATAAAATTTGTAGACATAATTTGTTCCTGAGTGTGACAGGACGTTACTTCAGCTGTGGCAGGGTGTTTTTCTTAACAGGAGACCAAAGCACATGGAATTTATGTTGTATGAAGTAAATGTCATAACAGACGCACATCAAGGGATGAGCTTGCGGAAACACATTACCAGCATTATTTTCAGCAAAGCAGCACACCGGTTGTTGCAGTCTGCCGTGTTGAGTGTGGTGTCATTGACAAAGCAGATTAGAAAATCTCCATGTGGAAAGTAGAATTCCCACTGAGGTTTAATCCTGAAAGATTAAAGTCACTTTTTGTAACAGATGAGTTACCAAAATGCGTGTCTCATAAATTCCATGAATCTCAGACATTGTATGATTTTGTTTAGATGCTAATAATCACATCTCAGTCACCAAGTCTAATTGTTTGTATGCATGCATAGCATGAGTGAAGTTTATGAGTCAAAATTACCTCAAGGCTTTACTGGGTTAAAATGACATCTGCCTATAAATATGATCTATTAAAAATTTGATCCGTCCCAGGGGCAGCAAATAAAAAGGTTAAAGCAAAGGTCTCAGATGGAACAGATAAAGTCTTGTTCAAAAATAAGATCAGACCTAGTTCAACACGGTTCTGCTGCAAAATCCCATACTTTTTATCAGATGGATCATTTTATAGAACAGGTTCAGTCAAAGGATGTTACTTCATTATTTGCTCAAAGATGTTGAATGAGTAATTAAACTACACTGAAGACTAGAACAGAATAAGGTGTATTTTTTATGGTTAGATATACAGTACAGTAACAATACAAAGAAGAAACAACAAGAAGAAAGTTGGCTGGTGTTGCAAGTCCTTCCTCTTTTTCACCCACTTTCTTCTTTTTCTGCGCAGCTCTTGAGAACATTCTTAACATCTGTTCTATTTTTATCAACAAACTGTGATGTCACGTCAAGTTCAACTTAAGTTCACATAAATCTTTGAGCCTTTTCACACCAGACTGCTTTGATGGTTGTTAGGTTAGTCATATCACTTCCTCAATGGTCCTTTCCTCAAAGGAAAAGTTCTGTTTGTGAATCATTGTTTCACGCTAAAAATAGCACCTCTGTTATGGTTCTATTTTTAGCTCCATGAGGCGTAACATGATTGGGCCTTTTCTTTTCTCTGCTCTTGCATCACGCCTGTGGAATTTTCAAGCACCCTGGGGGTAATGCTCTTTACTACAGGTGCATCAATGCAATATGACACCAAGTCACTTCACTTCAGGTATATTAGAATTTTATGAAAATAAGAGTATGTTGTAGCAGGAGTCTGAGAAGTACATTCCCCATATGATAGTAAGTCTGTGAAGCATATTGTCCAAAGAAAGTTAAACATAATTTCTTAACACACTAAATACTTGATAGAGACTCCTTCAGGTAGACCTTGCTATCTGTTGCTATTGGCAGTATCTGTGGAAATATCCACTCGTCTTGTTCATTTCCTCCAACCAGTATAAACACTTGAGTCTTGCTGTCTGCGTGAAAATAAATATTTACCACTTTAATCAGGGAAATCCCTGACACAGTGATGGTAAAGGCTGTAAAATCAGTCCATGCAATGATTTTAGTAAACCAGGTATCTGTGTTTTATCAGCAGTCAATGTGCTGCCTTTAGGACAAAGAAGAAAAGAAGGCAGCACACTGACTCAAGACTCAGAACAACAGAAATTACTTTATGTCAAACCTGTTTGTTAAGCATTTTGATTTCTTACATCAGCAGCAGGGATAAAAATCCTTTCTCATTGTTTGGGGAGGGGGCAATGAACAGTAAAATTGCAGTAACGAAGGGGATGGGGAATGAAAATAATGTCATTTCTGCTGTTGCATGATACTTTCTCAAATGTCTTGCATTGCGACATTGAACAATAATCATAATTATTTTGTTGTCTCTTATAAGTCCATGTGCTACCTGTCTACACATTTGTTGATGCTCAAATAGTGAGTCTGAGACTGATTTTGGATAGGGACCAACTAATATGGATTTTTTTTAGAGCTGATGCCATTGGCCGATGCCTCATGGAGGCTGCTGATTCTCTTGGACCGATAAATGGGGCTGATACTACTTTTGCTTCCTCAACTGACATCATAAAAGTGATGCAATTATATTTTGAGGTAGTTTTGAAGTTACTTCCCTCTGCAGTCTACAAGCAGGGGAGGAGTAGTGCATGGTCTGAACATAGACTGTAGTGACTCTTAGTGACACAGAGCTGCCTGTGGATGCCTGTGGATGTCAATCATGGGCAAAAATGTATTGATGAACCCACCCACATACCAGCGGATGCCAATACAAGTGACAAACAAAAGGTGACCTAATTTATTGGCCGGCCAACATATAGGTCTATCCTTAGTATTAAGTGGTGTCAGTTATGCCATATGTGACCACAGAATTTCTTAGCTCACTACCGACACTGGTCTGATCAACACTTCAGCTGCTGTACATGAACTACAAGCTCAACACAAGGTCTAAAACCAGAAGAAACACTTATATGAATAACTAGTTCAACCATAAACTACCCTTCAGTTGTCTCCAAGTCACTAACTTTGAGACAAACCTCATGGTGGATAGCCTGGTGCTCAAGTTTGTATGATTTGAAGGCGTTTAGAAAGGAGTTTATTTGTTAATTTAACTGTGACTGAAGACAAAACCCACAAAGCCAAGCACCAAGGAGATGAAAATAGAAGCAACAGCTATAAAACCAATAGGTTCAGACTCAGTCTTTCAGTAGTCCACCAAAGGGAGGCACATATGGATGAGTCATCTTAAGAAATTAATAAAATACATAAGCATAAAAAAAATGGACCACCGCTATAGTTTTTACCCTGAAGGTTTGTTGTCATAAGTAACATGTAACATGGTCTCCCCAGCTATTGATCCTATACTCAAATTTCTTAGCAGGCCGATGGAGCCTCCCTCAAAAAAGGAGATGATGCCGGTCATGAGGCGACCAGACGAGTGGAAGGACCCATGGCGCCGGTCCAAATCTCCCAGAAGAAGACCAGGAATGGGGTCCCCACCACGAGGGCGCAGGCGACATCGACCCTCTGGCTCCTCTGTCTCTCTGTCTAACTCCTCCAGGTATCATCTCAGTTTTTACTTTCAGGATGGCTTGTCTCATGAAGTCTGATGGACTAGGTTTCATAAGCTGGGGGAAAAAAGCAGCATTTAATGTAATGCTGCTCTTTGCTGGATTAGGGTGAAATAACATGCCACATATTGATTATCAACTAATTTGACCGATGGGCAGCATTGTTTCAGCCCACGTGCAGCTGTCATTCAGATCAGTTTCATACCAATAGAGGTTTTTGGTTTTTCTTTTTAATCTGTGAAATAGCAAACATGAAGTTAATTTAAACTTCTAGGTACTGTAAAGATAAGTTGTCCTGTGGCTGTGTATCCAAAAGGAATCAAGTGCAGTAAAATAATATTAGACTTGTCGAACGTAATTTCTGCAAACTTGTCTGAATATGCCTGCAAGAACAAAATCTAGAAGAGGAATCCATCAAACACCCCTCTGAAGAACCAGGCTACAACACTGCTATATTATGGTGGTTGTTTTTAGGATTAGTTGCCTGCTTCTGATAACTTATATTGATGGTCAAGCTCCGCCAGACCTTACCTCAGACTGTTCCGTTGGAAAACATGATTAACATCAATATACGTTAACGGCAGGCAACAGTTGTAATTCAGTTGACGTCTATAGACGTCAATGGCAATGAGTTAAGAAGCTCATCAGGCATCATAATCAAACATGCTCTTTGTTTGTTTGTGTTGCAGGTCCTCATCACGCTCCACATCCTACACAGGCTCTGGATCGTCTCGTTCTCGGAGCCGCTCTTCATCATTTAGCTCCTACTCCAGTCACTCCTCCCAACGCAGCTCCTTCAGCGGCAGTCGTTCTAGGTAAACTGAAGAGTTGCTCTGTGTGTAGCTCACTACACACAGACGATTTTGCACGTCTGCTATGGAGAACATAGCCTCACGTCATTCCTGTGCTTAGTTCAGGCTGCAGTAGTGTTTACACAACCACTCCACATACTCTTCTCCATGGTTTCACAGTTTCAAGAAATGGTTTGGAATCTTAAGCACTTAGAGGAAGTTTCCCTCAACGTCATACGAGGAACGTAAAAACTACTCAAGAGTGAGATGATGCATTTCATTTGATAACCCAGTAGCTGAAAAATGAGTGTGCAAAGATGAATATGTAATTCTTTTGTCCGACCCAACCTTTTTATTGAGCAACATTTTTATTTTTGTCATGGTAATATATTACATATTGCAAAGTACTCAGAACTGATTGTACAACTAGAAAATGTCATTTCAGAATACAAGGGTGTGCAGGTAACCATCACATTAAGATTTAATAATTTATATTTTTATAATAGCTAGCAGTCAGAAACAGAAACTGATGAGACGTTTCTCCTTCGCCGTCAAATTTATACAAACTTGAACTCAACTACTTATGTACGAAACATGACCTGAATACACCAGTACTAATGTTGCTGTGCAATGGAACCTCTATGACTGTGTCACAGGTCTCGATCATTCTCCACATCTCCCTCACCGAGTCCTGCAGCACCAAGGACAGCCAAGAACAAACCAGACATCCCCCCCATGATGGCCAAAGGGTAAATCATAGTCTTTCAAACAGTATTTACCGTGCACAATGTACATGCTCCCACAGTTGCTTCGCCTATTGCTCTTTGTCCCATGCGCAGCTTTCAACAATGTAACCCAGAATTCAACATAAAAGCTACTTTTAGTCTGCTGTCATGGCTTTTAACTGTGGTTTTGCATCATGATTTTCTGATTGTTTTGAATACCAATCACAAGTTTAAAGTGAGTTGTGTACACTGCTTGGCTGTCACTGTCAGCACGCTTAAAAATAAAATGACCCTCTTTCCCCGAAGCATGCCGCTGAAGCCGGGTGCCATGCCCCCCCCTCGCAGGGAGAAGCCCCCCATGAAGAAAGCTCCTAGTCCCCCTCATCCCGGTGGACCCCCAGGCAGGCCTTCAAAACCCCCACCAGAAGGAGGGAAGCCTCCGGTCAATCCACGAGAACCTGGAGGTGCAGGTGGCGGTCCCGGGGGTGGTGGTGCAGGGAGACTTCTGCAACAGCGGGAACCTGGGAAACCCCCAAATGCAAGAGAAGAGAGGCGGAGAGACCGACAGCAGCATCCTCCACGAAGGTAGGTGTCTTATTGTGAAAGTTTCATCTTGACTTAAAATACTGTTGAAAGAATGAAATCATGACTTGATGACTGATGACAGGTATGGGGTACAGAAAAATTGTTAATGATACGTGATTGATCATCACATTTAAGCTCACGGATACACAGTGCTTTTATTGGAAAAAAAGCCCCAGTCATTTTAAGTTGCTGATTACGATTTTGAAGTCAGACTTTGGGATCACTTAGGAAGTCCTCACAGGGAGGGGATTGCTTAAAGAATGTGGTTCATGGCAGGAAACAGGAAGGAAAATTTCTTTTTTCTGGTTATTCTTAGCCACTGACATTTGAAGTTGATTCTGACTCAACGTTTTACCAATGCCAATCAGATAAAACCTTTGACTGTCCTGACTGTTTTCTGAAGTCCTGGCATTCCTTTCATTGTTGTTCAGTTACAATAAAACAACACTTTTCAGACCTCAAATGAACTAAGTGAGAGAAACAATGGAGAAAAATATGATTCACCTAAAAGGAACCCTTATATCATCCCATAAACATTCATTGTGTTACCTTTTAATTGTCAAAAAAACAAAGAAAGTCCTACATCAAAAATAAGAACATAGTCACATTTTCCCTTTTATGATGACAACCTGCTGTGTCTAATAGCTCTCTTTTTCTGACCCCTCTTGATTATCCTCAGAACTTTTTTCTCCTGTTAAAATATGATGTGAATGTTTTGAGTAAAACCAGGAAATTATGATTTTAGATTACTTCCTAACGTCAACAAATTTACACATATTTTCAAAACAGGTTTGTCCTTCCTTTTAGAGACTGTTGGGTTTTAGCACCCAACTGGCTATCAGATGCTGCGGGTGTCAAAAAAAGCTCCAAGGCACAGATTCTCAGTTTATGCTTTTGCAAAAGGGAAGGTTGGTCAGAGGTGCATCCAGCACTCTGACTCCTATCAGCTTCGAAGACTTCCCCGTTGTTCAGCTCTTTTATTCACAGTGACAAACATCACTGATTTGATTGAACTGATTAAGGCAAAGATAATTGATGATAATACAAAAATGAGAAAATGTGATGTCCTATTTAAAACAAAAGTATCCCAATGTAGTTAGAATATATCTTTGTTCATTCTTTAGAAATTGAATAATCCACATAGGAGTTGTTACTCTGAGTTGATTATTTTTCCTCAGCTTTTGGCATTTCCCTGGATGAGCAATAGAAGGGACCGACATCATGATAGTGTTAGTTTTGTGTTTCCAGGTTTGTAGGGTAATTGGGTGGGACTGGCTGTTTCTTAAAGGTCATCATTTGCAAACAGAATGTTTAGGGAGGCTACATACACAGATTACTGTGCAATTGCAGTGGGGTGTTTTCTGAAACTTTGTTTTTGCATATTCATCTCTATATTTGTGTGTAGTGTTACATGGTACCATGTGTTTCTGACACCTTTGTACTTTCCGGGAAAGACCAGAAGGACTGTGTGGGTGTGAGGCAGACACCAAGGACGCTCGAGGAAACTCTGTATTCAGAGGTTCCTTTGTTTTTTGTTTTTTTCCACAACCAATGCAGAGAGGGTGAGTTTTTAGGGCAGGAGAGAACAGTATAGGTGTGTCAAAGTATATTTCCTCTAATGGATGTGTGTGGGCACTGGAAACTATCCAGGAAAACCAATTTGAATTCATTAGCAAACTAGTTCCCTTGCATTGTTATACTTATCAGTGAAACTGTACCACCTGTGGGATGGAGTATCATTTGTAGAAATTTGAGTTTCACATTACAGGTACAGGTAGAAAGTCTAAATCCAAACAGCCTTCAGAATGCACTCCTTTTTTTGTAGATTAAAACAAGCATTCATACACGGTCTGCAGCCTGTTTTAGAGCAGGGTTAGGATTTTAGTTATATCTGTTAAAATACAGCCTCAACAAAAGTTATGGAGACTTGATGCACTTGAGAACCAAAATTAGTGTCTCATTTAAAATGACAGATATATTTTTAGTTTGTTTGAGTATTTCCTTTGCATTGTAACAATACTTCTGGGCAACAAATGTTAGACCAGTGGAAATCATGTTTGTGTCACTTTTAAATGGTGCCATATCTGTTGGGAACATGCTTTGTGGGATCAGCAGCAGAGCTGAGTATTTTTGTTGTGCTCATGAAAAATTTGCAAAATTGTCTGTGCCAATGGCAAAAAGTTTGTTCTGCCATTGTATTTTGTGAAGTTTTATTAATTAAACAGTTTATTTATTTAACAAAAAGGAGCCTCCGTAGTGTTTAGAAAAACCCAACAGCCACAGTGGCCTGGCACCTATTCCTCATACTGGTCACCCATTAATGTGGGGTGGCACTGCACTCTTGTACCAGTATTTGATGCAAGTCAGCAATCTTGGTTATGATAATCATTCTGGCACAAACAGCATGCCCAAGCTGATCACACAGGAGTTCAATGGGGTTGAGGTCAGAACTGCTGTCAGGGCACTCCATCCTTATGTGACAAAATCTGGGAGTAACGTTTTCATCTTGGAGGAAGGAGTTTGGCTCTAGACTGTGGTGATGTGGAATTGCCACTGGTTGCGGAATCTCATCTCCATATGTCTCTGCGTTATGATTGACTCCAATGTGACAAACCTTGTTTTCCACTACAAACAATGCCACGAATTTGTTCTGTGGAACACCAGCTTGAAGTTCCTCCATCACTTAATCTTTCTGATCAGTCAAACCTGGCATGCTGTTCCAGGCCTGAGCCAGGTCTAACTTTAAGTCTTCAGTGTGACGCTTCATGTTAGCAGGATAGAACTCTTCTTTCAAAATGAAGAAAATTGGTGCCTGTACTTGACAGCATAGTTTACATTTTTTTGGAAGGTCAGCGTGTCTTGGGAGGGGATTTCTTAACGTTCTTCAACTTGCAGTAACTCTGGAAAATAGTATAACATGTCCAGCTGAAAGGTTTCACTTGTTTCCAGAATAATAAAAGATATGTATTTCAAAGACTGTTGGATAAATTGATGCTCACTAATTTACAGTCCTTTGCTGGGTTGGGAGGAATGAGCCGTTTGCTCAGTGGTGACAAGTGAAACTTGAGTGTTATTAGACTTGGCTCTCATCCTAATTCGAGCATCCAGGTTTCTCCAAACACCAACAACTCGTCATATTGTATTCTGCCACCCAAACAGTGCCAACCCAGAAGAGCGTGTGTAGCTTAAACAAACCATCTTTGTCTGTTCCTTCCAGGAGAACTATAAGTGGGAGTGTTAGTGGGAGCGGCAGCAGTTATTCTGGTTCAAGCTCCAGGTCCAGATCCAGATCCTCCTCCAACTCCCTCTCCCGCTCTGGGTCCAGAAAATCCAGGTACTGCCTCAGATCCTTCATTAAAGTCATCCAATAAGGAGCTTTTCACCAATTTTACACATTTTTATTTTTTCTAACCTAAAATGTCCACTCACTCAAACTGATCATATAGTCAAGCATTGCGTTAAAATCATCATGAGGCATCAGTAAGGTTCCGAAACACAGAAACGCTTAGGTTTAAAACTATGAAGATGTGGTTTATTTATGTACTGTATTCATTTTCAGTTCGGTAATGAAATTATCTAGAACAACACAGGGCATTTTAACATTATTACCTTCAAGGCTGGATGCGGCATGGACCACCTTCTGAAAGAAGCTGAAATGTTGCATCTAGTGTGAAAATGAACAAATGTGCATATGTGCTATCTGGCCTTAAAGGTTTACACATGAATGTTATATTGATCTGAATGGGTTTAGGGGAGCTGGAGGACTGAGTGTGTTGTCGGTGAACCTCATGTTGCTGGGCAAACAATTCTTTTTGTAAGCCCCCTTGATTTTCATCCTCACATTCCTCTCTAAATCTGAGTGGGTGGGTAGAGAGCTGGAAGTTTTGAATGTACATTTAATCAGTCATGCTTGAGTGGTGTATAGTAATTTTCTGTTTCTCTTTTGTCTTTATGCAAAACTCTCCAGAAAATCCAGGTATGAAAGTTTCTGATAGTGTGCGCATTGGTTTCTTGAGTGACAGAAAGCAAAAACCTCACGTTGGACTTGTGCTGGGTTGCAGGTCGCTGAGTGTCAGCAGCGTGTCGTCGGTGTCATCAGCGTCCTCCAGCAGCAGCTCAGTGCGGAGTGCCGACTCAGATGACATGTACGCTGACCTGGCAAGCCCTGTGTCATCTGCCAGCTCCCGCTCGCCCACACCCAGTCACCCTCGAAAAGAGAGGGGGCCACCAAGGGACCAGCTTCCACATGGCAGAGACAAAACCAGGGGTTAGAGACCATACATACAAATAATAAACATACAAATGACAAATCTCAAATGAACCACAATTCAATAGACGGCCAGACCTCAAAGAACAGCAGGTGAATAAAAGCTCTTTAAAAAATTAGGCGCAAAGGGTCACTGCTAGGGCTAAAAGGCATCATTATTGTATCTGTTCTTAGATGTGAACATTCAAGATATTAATATCCCAAAATTAACGGTATCAAAGATGTCAACAATACAGGTTTTACCTGCATGTACAGCTCAAGCCGTGGCCTGTTTAGTGGTGACTTTCTGTTAAAGTTGATGACTCACAGTGAGTTGTAAACAATGAACCACACTTTTCAAATCCTGATGCATAATGATGTTTTGTCTTTTTCTGAAAAATGCTTAATTTTCACATGACCTATAGTCATACTGTATTGTATCGATATTGAGATACCTGGCATTTGAGTTATGAAATTTTGTCCATATCAATCAGCCGTAGTCACCACTTAAATTAGTAACTGATAATTTTGGTAATTTTAAGGCCTGTCTCATTATTGCTTCATTTACTGTGGATTTGTGGATTGGGTTCAAGCAAACTAAAGTGAACACAACTGCATGGATAAGAATGAATATGTGTACTTTTCAGATGCATCAGCTTAATTTAGGTCTTGAAACACGAATACACATCAAAGAATAAATTTTTATGACTTCTTGATTCTTTCGCTGTAGTGATAATTTCATCCTGTACACAGAGAGACCGCCCAAGAAAGATGAACCCTTCAGGGAGGACCGCAGGAAGATGGATCCATCTGGTGCCCCACCAAGAGGAGGCAACCCAATGCCTAGATCAGGACCTGGGAGCAGGGGTGGCCACCCTTTACATGCCCCACCTGGCGCCATGGGCCCCCCAGGAAGCTATGGGGGTTCAGGATCACACAAAGACATCAAACTCACTCTCCTCAACAAGGTAATCCACCAGCTTTAAAACTCAGAAAAACAAGAAAGCCATGATTCGACAAGGTACATTTTGATTTAATCAAATAAAATGTTAATATGATCATCTACTGTAGGACAGTGAATTAGTGGTAATCTCCTGCACAGCGAGGAAGAGATAGAGAGGTTCATGTTTTTGGACATGTAGGGCTATCTCGATACTTCAATTTACTTTGTGGAAATAACACATATTTCAAACTTTGAAATAACTATAAGAGAAGGAAAAAAGTGTCGGTTGACATTGTTGTTTTTCAATATTTATCTATCTATCAAGTCAGCACACACAGACTATGGGAGACTTTAACATTGATTTTTGCTGAGCTTACATACTTGGTTTTACTTACCAACCCATAAATACAGGAAATTGTGACAACACCTTTGGTAAAAACTAGGTATGTTCAATATCACTTTTTTTCAGACCAACACCAGTAGGAGTACTCCCTTTTGAGCACTCACTACACATAGTACTGATACCTCTAGTATTTTTGAAACATAAATATTTAATTTACTCCATGACATTAAGTCTAAGATAAAATGTAAACAACTCTCTGGGTTTATTAATCGTTTGCAACAGCGGCAGCTTGTTTTAGTGAAAGTTTTTCCCCTACATTTATCACCCTAGTAAGTGATAGGGCACAAAAAAAAATCTGTTAAAAATAGCTCACATTGCAAATATGATGATAGTCATGTCTTTTCTCAGGGATGAATTTAAAAATACAGCAGCTGGTCAAAAAGTGATGTCATAGCCTGAGTTTAGCCAGGATCTGAAGGACAGCAGAGGTGGATAAATCCCCCCTGCACATAAGTTGTTTATAATATAAACTCTGAGGTTGTAGTTGTGAGTCGTGTGTACTTGTGTGTTGGTTCTTGACAAAGCCTTGAGGGCTGCAGCGATAAGAATTTCTAGTTTGAGTTCTGTCAAACCTGAATTCTTCTGAAGAATGAGGAAGCTTTGAGGTGTGCTGAACTGGAAACAAACACTACAGTGACCTAAACCAACTGAAAAGATTAAAGTAATCTGTTTTATTTTGGAAGCTTATTTTGTTCCAGAAACAATAAGTTATGGTTGCCGTTTGCTTACTTGGAGAGCATTATCATTCAGTTAATGTATTTGACCCATTGTTTTTCTTTGGCTCCAAACTCTCATAAAAGTATTTTCTGTTCTGTTTCAATAAAAAAAGTCTGTGACAGCTGAAATGTTAAACTTGAAGCTCCAGACCAACTTGAAACTTGACATTTAAGGTTGTCATTTTAACTGTTTGGTGATTTGTTCTCAATATCTTTACAGCAGCAGGGAGACAAAGGCAACCGGAAAAGGTACCTGCCCTCAGACAAAGACAGGCCCAGTTCCCCGGTCAGCAAGAGAATGGCCATGTCTCCAGATCGAGGTGAGGATTGTGCTGCGATACTCGACACACAGCATGAGGGTTGGGCATCAAGTCTCACTCTCAAGCATTGATTGAACCAGGACCAACTTTCTGGTTCTCCCAGAAATGTTGAAATTTTAAATTTCAATTCCTAGCTTTAATGCCTAGTCCCCCTACCATAAGAAATAGCCGTTGAACATCAATTAACAAGAGGCCCAAAACCAACAAAGAAGCTGCAGGATGTGCTTTTGCATTGCAACCATAGACAGTGACAATGCTCAAGTAAGCTGATTTTTTTCTGGAAGTTAATGTCTTTGTTGATAAATAAAGGGTCACTGGAATTCTTTTTTTAATTACACTATCCTTAGCCTCCACTCTTTTCGATTAGAGCATTCACACAGCCCACGCTGCGGTACAACCGTGCCAGGAGCCACTGACGACAGCTCATGGCTGTTTTGCTGCAAGTCCATTTTTGCCAGAGTGCGCTGCAGAAATATGTTAATCTCTGCAGAGTAAATCGTACCAAACAGGGAAAGAGACATGAAACTGAACAGAGCATCTGGTTATTCTAAACAAAACACTGTGCTCTTGCTTCTGATCTTCACAGTGACATTAAAACTGCAGTGATGTTATGAAGTACAATACAATTGTATTGTATTCAGATCAGTACTCAGTTTTGGTGAGTACTCAAATATAAGTACTTGTGCTAGTACTTAGTTTTAAAAAATGGTATTGGTGGATCCCTAATTATAACATTTATGATCAAATTTGAGATCATGCATTAATTCAAATTTATTTTCTAATAGCTCAAATCTCAAAAACGAACTTTGGTTAGCGTCCTCATTTGAACCATGTAAACTTTTTTTGACCCTGCCATTTAAAAAATTGGAATCAAAAAAGGTAGGAACCAGAATCAAAATGAGAAACCAGTATGACGCAGCTCTTAGTAGCTCAATACCTTCTTTTGTTCATTAGTGATGGTCCCTGTTGAAGGTCTTGCCCCTCTTTAGCCAATGTAAATTAAGTTGCTGATCATTTTGCTGACAGGTATTTCCCCATGTTTTCAAACCAGAAAGGGGAACTGGTAATCTTGAACTTGGCCTTTTTGGACTATTTTGTGAGCCATTGTTAAAAGGAATTTAGAGAACAGTGTTAGTCCTGCTTTGTGAAAAATGTAGTTCAGTCTGACACTCAGAGGAAGGTACCTGCATCATGGCCTGGATATATTACTATTGATTCAGTCTTGGTGAGATCAGAAAGATTTAACAGCTCTTATCAGTGGACTGAACATAGCCACATAATGATCTCTTAATTCCAGGATGGGCTCTATTTTAATTGAAGTTGGAAAAACCTTAACACTCCCTCATCTGGTGTATTTTTTACATGATATGATCCAACTTCAGTAGTCAGCTTAACCCGTCATTTGAACCAACAAAAACAGTAACCGCCTTTGTAGAAACCATACATGCAAAGCAGCTCAAATATATCATATCTGAACTCCACTGTTTGCAGATACCAGTCAATATGCCTCATCTTTGCCACACAAAGCAGGTTTATGTTTCATGTTTCAGACACAAGGTAATTCAAAGCGCTCTGTTTAGGAATATGAAACCATTGAAATTAAGACTTGAGAAACTTTCCAGCTTAGGGAATAAAACAAACTAAGGAAATGTGACCTGAGGCGGAATACAAAAATATTTAAGTGCTGTGTAACTAATGATTAAAAAAGTTAAATGAACTTTGGTCTTGATTTGACTGAAACAGCTATTTTAACCATGCTCATTTTTGTGTTGCTAATCATCATCAGAGCATTGCCATAAAAATGCATGTTAGGAAAACCAGCAAATGATTCCTTACTGCTTGAATAAGTGTTATTTTTGCATTTCTGCTTCCAGAAGAAAAAAATCTATGTTCCTTAAACACCTAAGACAAGCAAAATAACTTATGTGTAGTCTCAGCAAAGTTTGGTTTAACAATATTTCCTGATTTTACAAAACATGAGGACGTCTGCATGTATGAATCAGACAGAAAGGTTACTGCGGTCTCCGTGCTGGGGTTACTTCCCCCTCTGTTTTTGTTCCGGTTTGTTTTGAAAGTGTCACTTCTGTCCATTTAATCACCTCACATGCCTGTGTCCTCATCTAATGTGGAATTCCAAATATTTTAGATGTGAGAGGTGAAAACACGGCACGACCAACTCAAATGCGTTCATTAAGCCCTCAACAGCATCAGTGACTCTGAAACTTGTCTTTCTCAGGTCGTGATAAGAGGTTCCCTGGTAGACCTCCACTTTCTCCTCGAATGGATCGACCCAGAGGACAAGGGCCACGACCCATGCCCCCCCAGGGAGACAGGTTGGTGCAACCCTGCATATGCCGGGCTGTTGTAGTTATCATTTTACAGTCTATTTTATGTCATGGCAGACTTAAAGTATTAGAACAAAAAGATTCACTGAGAAGTTGGGGAATTCTAAACACCATTTCCCCCTCCAACTTAATCTTTAACTCTGGAGTGTACTCAGATCAAACACTTCAGGGTTTTCAGGCCATGAAGTTTAGCCCACAGGTGTTTGCTCAAAATTAGAGACATAACCCAGAAGTGGAAGTACACAAATATTACATCAGCACTGCATGCGTCATCATATTAAACATCCTCTTGCACAAATTTCCCACTTAATCAAAGAGTTATTGTGACAGCTGAGTGTAGATGATCCCTCCTTTTCAAACGGACTCATTACTCAGCCATAACAATAATCAGCCACATTAGTCACCTGCTTTGCATAGAATGAGGTCACTGACAGCTTGTTCCTACTTTTCAAAACTCTCTTATGTACATGTTGTGTTTATGTCACGGTCTTCTATGATTTATTGATTTAGTAAGATAAACCCTTTTAAGGGATGCAGTGTGTCTTATTTGCATTGTATTGACATTCCTTTTTAATAATTATATGAGGTAGATTTTGCCCCCTTGAGCTATGACAAGGTGACATGTCATAAATCACTTCTGGCCATAAAAAAGGAAAAGTGAGATCGTTTTCCAGCAAGTTTTTAAGTAAGCCACACTGAATTGAGTTAATGTTTGATTAGCAATCATTTAATACTTTGCTCTGGGATGTCAGCCACAGTCCATGTGTTCTAATTTTAGACACTGGATTAAAAACAGAGAGCAAGAGAGAGGGACTATTGTTTTCTTTGCTCAGCCTCTTCATTAGTACGCTTTGTGACATGTACACCTGCTTATTGCTTGTTGCTAAACAACTTCTGTTTACAAAGCAACAAGTTCATGTGTTGCAACCCGTAAATTCTGATTAGTCTGCATCTCAGAGCAGCCGGCACAACTGGTTCTTCAAACTGAAGGAGGCTATTTTCAGAAGTTCATAAACACACAGCTTTAAATAGATCGTAGTATCTCCAGCAGCAGGACGTGGTATGTGAGTCATCTAGACTGTGATGTTTGTTGAAGGTGTGATAGGACCATGTCGCAAAATGGGGCAAAGAGTCGGATGTTTGGTAAACTCCTCTGTGTATTAAAAATGAAAACAGAACATGCATTAAATTTAGTAAAGCTGGGTTTGGCTCCAGCCCACTCCTGGGCCTGAAAGGGAGAAGTGATTGAGAGAATGGATGGATAACACTGATGGTTATCGTGCATCTTCTGTCTTCAGTGGTGTCAGTGGGTGATGGAGATACAGTTGTGCCCAAAAGTTTACTCCCTCCAGCAGAATTTCTGCTTTTTTGGCCTTTTCTCAGAAAATATGAATGATAACACAAAGTTCTTTTTATTAACAAAGAACTGTGTTAACTCTTTTTACTTGTAATCAGTGTGTGTGTGCATAAAAAAATGAACAGGGTCATCTCTGAGTGGTTTTCCAGTGGTTTCTCTGTGACCAAATGCATATTAATTTACTTATAAACTCTATTAAAATTTGTTGGTGCAGAAAAACCGTAAAGCTGCTCTTTGAACACAGAAAATTCACGGGGGAATTGATGAGCGAATCGATAAAGAATCATACTTATAAGCAGAACCCATGAAGGGAATTGGAATCAATAAAATCTTGTCAATACCAATCCCTAGTTGTGAAATACAGATGGACAGACAGCCTGTACCTAGAGCAGAATACCTGAAGAATGTATCTCTTTGGTAAATCCTGGTGCCAGACCAAGACAAGCCTCTCCTTTGCGTCACTGATTTGCTTCACTCTCTGTCTGAACACACTTTGTTCCTGTCTGAACCGACTTTGGTAAAACTCTCTCCTCTTCCCAGAAAACGCCCCCTGTCACCACCCTCAAAGTCTTCTGGAAAAGGCCCAGCACCACTGCTGGGGAAGCCGGCCGCTCCAGGCTCTGCTCCAGTCGCTGGCTCAGGCTCTGGTTCAGGCTCAGGCGCCGGCAAACCCAGCAACACACTGTCCCGCCGCGAGGAGCTGCTGAAACAGCTGAAGGCTGTGGAGGACGCCATTGCCAGGAAACGAGCAAAGATCCCCACCAAATAAACCAAGGCCAGCACCCATCTGTTCACCAGTCTGATTGTGAGGCCTTGTGAGCCAGAGGAACAGTGAGGCTCATGGGAGGATTTTCCCCACCTCAGAGGACATTTAAAATGTTAAAATGGTTCATGTATAGAGGTTATTCTAAAAGATCAAGGAAGTGGCCACACTGCAATCTTCCTTTACTTGAGGTTTGGCTCTGCTCCACTCTGGAGAGTCTCTCACTCCTCTTTGTCCGCTGTTAGATCCCCTTGAAGTCTCTGAATGTCTCAGTTGTAGTTCACTTCAACAACGAGAAAGAGTAAGGAACATTCGGGCATTTGGTTTAGAGGGGAGTCTCAGGAATGGAGTGTAGAGAGGTACTGAGGTGCGCTTTTCTACTCCCCCCAGCTCTGCTCCTTCACTTGAAAAGAAGTGACACCTCTTGAGGTGTGACAAAAAATGTGCAGACATCAAGTCTGCTACTTCTGTTTTTTCTGGCCCCTTTTATTGCTTTATTTTTTTCCCACATCTCAAGTTTTCTCCATGTTGAGTCAGCCCAGCAGGTTACTGACAGCTGTCACTTTGCTCATTTGTATAAATTCAGCCCCTGTAAATCATCTGCAGCCTGTTTTTGTTCACAGCAGACTCATCTTTAACCAATGGCACGTCTGGTTCTGTGTGTTTAAGAGCAGTGTTTGCTGTCACACTTTGTACAAAAATATCAAATCATCAGATTCTTTCAAGTGTAAGACTATAGACAACAGTGATGTGAAGTATTGCTTCTTTTTTATCTGCAGCATTTTGTTTTCCTCTAAGCTCTTCCCAAGTGAAAAACTGATGTTTTATTTGTGTGATATTTTTAGTTAGAGGAGTATGAGAGATGGAACAGTGAAATTTAGAAACAAGATTTGTCTTGCTTTTGTGACAAAAGCCTTCTAAATAAACTATTTTGATAAAGAGGAGTTGAGCCCTCTAACTTTTTTTCTAATCTTGAGGAGGACTAAAGGACAGTGACCTTGACCTGACTTTGATATAATGCCAAGTTTACCATTGGTATGAACTGAAAATTATGGTTAATTGGGGTGTGCTTGCAAATACCTGCCATCAAGATGGATGAGGAAAACTTTATTTTGATACTTCAACTCAAGTACTAACTATTTTCATTCATTTTAAAGAGATTGTACCAAAATACAGAAAGTTTAAAGCCTGAAATATCAAATTAATTTGAGCAGATTTACCACAGGCGTCCCATAGGGATCCATTCTGGAGACCTTTTAGTTTTCCAAGAGGGATTTTCCTGCTCAACGAATGCTAAAGCTAAATCTTAGTAAAGGAAACTATCATTCACAAGCACATTTTCAAGAAATGTCTTTAAATGGACCTCAGGCATCTTCAATATATCACTCATCTGTTTAATACTGATCCTGAGCAGAGCAGGTGAATGCATCTCTGAGCTGCTTGTTGCCCAAAAAAAAAGCAAAAAACCCCCAACATAAATCAAAAGTGGAAGTGACAACAGCAACATTGTTAACATTTTCCCTCATTGATTGTTAAAAGTGTCACATGCAAAGCTTTGTGCATCGTGAGAGAGAGCGGAACAAGGATAGAAATTTAATATTATCTTCATGGATTTAGAAAAAATAACTCTACTTAACATAGATACCGTGGGGATGTTGCCAGTTTCATGCTAACCTGAAAGTGAAATTAACATGTACTAAAAGTACAAACTCATGGGCATCTCAAAAACCTTTTTAGCTTTATTCCATGTCTTTTTGTTTTCTTTTTGTTTTGTCTTTTGTGAAGAAGTGCCAATAATAGTCAGCTGATACTTGATGCCAAATTTTACCAGTGAGGGGGATTACTCTGAGGACACGGTAAATTTCTTCAGTGATGTGAGGTAGTGTTTGATTTGCTGGCATGTAAATCTGCCCCATAAACATCAGGTTTGGAAAGATGAAAGGAAAAACCATTCCTGAACGAAAAAAAGAAAGGTGTTACGAATACTAATTACAGTGAAACTTTAAAATCTTGTCATGTTGTCATGGTTGTTAGGTGTGTCAAGTGTTCGGATCATTTTATTTCACTTATTTGTTCTTATTTCATTTCATGGTGTGCATACTGAGTTATATAAACTTCATTGTGTACAAATGATGAGAAAAAAAAAATACATTCCATGCAAAAAAGAACAGGAGTAGGTTGAAGAGAAGCCGTACCCCTTTCTCAGGCCAGAATACACATGAACATAGATGGCCTCATTGACAAATTGAATTATCAAGTTGTACTGTGCAATGTACGCATAATCCTAATATATCATATCCTTTATTATACAATTTCATTTTTTTGTTTTGATATTTATTCTTAAATTGATGAATATTTGAACACTTTTTAAAATCATCTTCAAGAGAGTTCATAGGGTCTTATGATTCACACGATGTGGCTTAATCCAGCACTGCAACTACTCCACAAATACACTATGATCAAACAAAATGACATCATCCCAGTCAATTTGATGAGTAATCAATGAAAGGATATTTAAAAGTTTGGCACGTTACTTAGAAATTTAGGGAAAACAATCATAAAGACTTCATAAACATCTTGCAGTATCTTACGCCTTTACAGACAATTTTGTTCATGGATGAAGAAAATCCCTTTCAAATTGTGAACAGTGGAAATTGGAGCTGTTCTTTTCTTCATTAATTCAATTGCTAATTGTAAAATACAAGTCAACCTCCAATGTTAAGGGCTTTCACTTAAGCTTTCACTGAGTGGCACCAGTGGTTTCTCTGTGATCTTACTGCAGTAATAACCACTCTTGTCTTTACTTTAAAATCATTTAGCTCCCTGAGTAGAGGCAGACTGCATATGCTGCTGTAAGATATAAATTTAGTTCATGTTAATAAATCTTTTAGCATATGTGGTGTATCCACAGTCATTGTATTATTCATGTATTGGAACTTTGCTCCTTTGGAAATGACACGAACTCCTCACTGTGATTTTTTGACCCGAAGAAAAACCTTTGACTCTGTTCTCTGACAAATGATGTAATTGTGTAATGGAGGGGCTGACATGACGTCTGTGTCAGCTTGTGAATGTCTCTGTTGCAACTTGGCTTCAGTCTGAACCACTTCTAAACATTCAGTTTAGACTACAGGAGCCAAATACACATCAAGAAAAAATGCCAAACATCAATTGACAGAGTTTAACTCAAACAATTACAGAGTGGAAAAGATTTGTGACTTTATCTCAAACACCCCTGAGCAAAGAACAGAAACATGAATGGAGGAATATGGTAGGTGTGGTTCAAATGGTCATAATACCTGTCATTAAAATGTCTCAGGGCCTGGTTCAGTGTGTTTACTACTGGTATGAGCCTTGAAATCACTGTCACTGATCTTTCAAAAAGACTTGAATATGTCTGAATGGAATCCCCACACATCGTCAGTCAGTCTGCTGAACTGATGATTATTACAATCACTTTAACAGGCTGGTACAAAATGTCCGAGGCCACAGGAGGAAATGTTGTTGAGGTGGATATTATTTAATGTGGCATGAGTTTGATCATCAAATTAATGACTCCTTCACCTATCTGGGTTGTGATGCTTTGTCAGTCCAAATGCTGTTTATTAAAAGTGACTATTTGACGTCAGCCCTTGCAATAAAGTAAATGACTGATAATTAACAGTAACTGGAAGATGCATACGTGAAAAGACAAGACTGGCGGAGTTCACTACTGAAAGCTGCTGTTAATTATTATCAAACCTCTGAGACTTTATTACAAGTGCTGACGTCTTTGTGCTGCAAGTGATTTTTTTTCCCCATACGTCTTTGCTCTGAGAACGAGGGTGGGAAGGATGGAAGAGTTGCATATGCTCTTTGATTGATAAGGAGTGGAGAAAAAAAAAGCCTCTGGAAAGGCAGATAAACTTGTGTACAAGTAAGTCTCAGTGTGTTCCAGCTTAAGAGCAAGTTTACTTTCACTTTGTTGTCGAAGTAATGCCAAGTGCTTTCCCAAAGCTAACTTCACTTGTATTCAAGAGACATGTCTATAATTCTCATTTTGAATCAGCCAATCCATCAATCAATCAATCAATCAAGCAGTTTTAATTTATAAAGCCACAAATGTTTTCTCAAGATGCAGGACTCAAACAGGTCTAGACATTCAACTGTTTGCTCCAGGACCAGGGTAACCTAATTTCGTCCCACCCATGTTTTACATGGGTTGTATGACAATAAAACTCCTTGAATCCTTGAATCCTTGAATTACTGACAAATATCCAACATCCAGAGATGAAAAGGCATCTTATCTTACGTTGATCCACCATTAACAGCACAATGCAGCATTTAGCAAGTCGATAATAGTGAGAAAAAAACTTACACTTAACTGGCAGAAAACTTTTTTAAACATATTACGTCAGTTAACATTGCAGTGCATAGAATGTATTTCTTCTAGTTTAAACCACTACATACAACATTTTTCCACCTTTTTATGCTATCAGTAAGCTCCACTCATACAAAGAAAAAAAGGCTAACACGTGAACGAATCATAAATCATTCTAAGAAACCTGTACGTGTGCCCCTTGAGACATAGGTTTGATGTTGACAAAATGATTAATGACATAATAACAGACCATACAATTAGTATGTCAGAACTTATTTCACTAGTAGTGCAAACAACTTTGCAGAATACATAAATCACTGCAAAACACAAGCATCAAACTGCTCACATATAAACGTGAGAAAAAACTGATGTGTAAAATCACATGAGCATCTAGAATCTGAGATTTTATTATATTTTCCCCACATTCTGTTTTTTTACATTTGATTTTAAACATTTGCTCTCTTCCACACAAGTACATGAAAATGATAAGTAAAAAGGACTTTTAAAAAAGTATATTGGTTTTCTTTTATTCAGTCTCTGTATTGTATTGTTGAGCCTCCACAGTTATATACCCTTGAAATAACCAATACTTTGACTCTTAAAGAATTCCTTCATGTCCAGTTTTCTTTTCTCTGACTTCCATATGTATGCACCTTCTATCATAGTACATACATATTCACATACTACATTCTTCTATTTGTTCATGTACAATTGCGGCTAAGTTAACAATATACATAAAGAAATTATAATATTGACAAAGAAAATCTATAACAATTATAAAAATAACAAAAACACATGCACTGAAGTCATGAATCAGTACAAGAGTTAAAAAGGGGGAAGATAAAAAAAGAATGTAAGAAAGTTATAATGGCAAGTTAAAACGTCCTTCTAACTATCAGGGAACTTTGAGCAGAACCAGACTAATGTCAGCCATCCACCTCAACTGTGTAGGGTAAGAGATAAACCAAGGAACAGAACAAGAGCGAGAAATCCAGTCTGTGTCACTATGATGCATCTTCTTGTCCTCCCTTTTTTGATGTGTTGCTATCTTATTTATTTGAGCCTTAAAGGATAAGCAAGATGTCAGAAATGACCGTGATATCATTCCTGATACCAATGCTTTCAAGCCAGAGCTTGTGTTGCGGTGGAAATATAGTTATTTGCATTATATTTAGAAAAACAGCAAATAAGAGAAGTATGGACATCTGAAAACTGCAGGTATTTTTACTGAGTTTAGTTCTGTCTTTTCATATTTTGATGCCTTCATACTACAGAGCACAGTCACAGAGGTAAACCAGGGTAAAGTAAAGAGTAAATACCAAAACAGTCTCATACTGTGAAGAGAACATTCCCCTCTATGGACTGATGATGTTTTATAATAACAAAATGCCCGCTGTATACTTCATCCCTACAAAGTGACGGGATCACTGCCAAACATCATAAAGAGAACTCTGTACTTCCTCACGCTTTGATGAGCCTGTTACTGACAGATAAGATCCGAGATAGTGGAGGTAGAAGTGCTACAGAAGGTCAAAGCTGAGAGTGGGACAGCTTTATGAAACAACCACTGAGCCAAGCATCACTCCAGTATCAAAGCTGTACAATTCAATGAGAGATGGGAGGGAAAAAAAGTCTGGATAATAAAGTTTAATGGAAGCACAAAGACCTGCTCCTGTTCTCTCAGACTCCATCACTATGTAAACTGCAGTCAATGTCAAACACTGCCAATGTCAGCTTTAATTGTGTAGCATATTTAAAACAGCCAGTGGCCTACCAAAATGCTTTACAGTAAAATGTTTAGAAAGGATTTTAAAAAATAAAAGCATATAAAAACGTTAAAAAAACAGTGAAGACCCAATAAAAGGGACCATAGTCCACAAAATGCAGAAGTGAACAAGTGTCTTTAGCAGTGAAAGATCCTAATCGTCACACAAGCCACTCAGTACAGCGGGTAAACACAGTGATCTGCTCAGCATCACTTGTTATTCAAATCTGCTGGTGTTTTCTATGGGGCTCTTGATTAATTTCCATGGGCATTTTTGATAACTTTTTTGCTCATTGTTTCTTGTGGGTCTATAAACTGAGAAGTCACTGCAGAGGTGGGAAAATAAACCTAGTACAAAAATCAAAATGTAATGAAATTAGTCTTAATACTTTATGTCTCTATCCACACGCACTGCACAGGTGATGAGGTCTCATGTAACTCTCTAGTTTTGAAGATATCACAGTCATGATTTTTTCTCTCTAAGGGCCATGGTTTACACTGTAGCTCAGGGCTGTTCCATTAAATATTTGGTCAGGCTGGATTTTCAGAATGAAGGGATGAGCTGGGCAGAACATTTTCAGCAGACAGTGAGCAAAGTTAACCACTGAAAAGAAAAAACAGTCACAAGTCACTCCCTAGTTGCTAGTTTGAGTCAGCATTTCTGATATGGCAGCTGTTGTTAAATAGCTGCAAAACAGTGTTTCATTAACCAAAGGGCCTCACTCAGATTACCTCCTGGTTTCATACAGTGAAATTACTGTTTATGAGACTTTGCCAAAGGAGGAACACAGGCCACTGAAGAACCAGTAGCATTTGGGCTACATCAGTTACACCGACAAACCAATTAACTGACCAAACTGTAACATCTATTTTTCATCCATGATGTTAAATAGTTAACCAGCGGACAGAGACAACCCTCCTGATGAACTTTGTTACACAAAGTGACGCAGTCAGTCAGGGAGAGTAAGGGTGTTATGTTGTCATGTGGTTGGTTGAACTGGGTGAAGACAAAATGCTGTGTAGCAACAATCAGAGACTTAGAGCCAGGTCATCACATGATTTCTTCAAAGAGAACAATCAGGATACTTTTACACCTCTGAGCTGCTGAGCTGCAAACAATAAAGACGGCTAATAATAGTTGCCACCTAATCTCCACTGGGGAAACATGAACTGACTAAAAATGTAGTCCTGGAAATTCTACTGGCAGAAAAACTAGGAGAATGACAATGGTTGTTTAATAATGATGATAAAATGTAGTTGTTTAGTAACTGGTACTATGTCTTTCAAAAATAACTGACACATCCTCTCTTTAAAAGCGCATAATGAGTGTTTCTTGTTTATTTGTTAAGCAGCTGAATTATAGAGGAGTAAATGCAAAAAGCTTTTAACATTTTTTCTATATCAGTGTTAGATAACATAGGCTGCATGGTGCAACAGTTAGCAATTTTTGACAGCTAGAAAGTCACCAGTTTAAATCTCCCTGCGGACTTTCTCTGTGGAGTTTGCTGGGTACTCCAGCTTCCTCCCACAGTTCAAAACATGTTGAATATGTTAACGGGTGACTCCAAATTACCCATAGGTGTGGGTGTGTGTATGAAAGGTTGTTTGTCTCTGTGTGTCAGCCCTGTGATCTGGCGACCAGCTCAGGGTGAACCCCACCTCAAAGACAGCTCAGATAAGTTCTAACCGCTCACAACCTTGAACTGGACAAGCATCTGGAAATGAATGAATGTTCCATGACTTATGATTATTCTAAAAATCATCCTTTTTTTCTCTTTTCTAGTTCACAAAGAAAAATAAATGCTGTCAAAATAAATTAGTATGTATTGTCGTTGTACTTGACAATATGAATGTTCAGAGTCTTTCTATGTAAATATTTCAACCATCTGTTGATCAACTGCAAAAATGTTCCCTGGATTTCACACGAGTTACCACAACCTCACATGACATGGTTTGGCATCACATTCCCTGTGGTAAGACAAGCTCCACCCTCACATGTCAATAAATAACTCAATCATACAGATTCAAAGAAAAACAATAGGTGTTTGCGCTTAATGTGACACCAAAGAGTGACTGCATTCAGTAACAATAAAAAAGAGGAACTCTTGAATGCTGTTTACTAAAAGTAATTAACAGAGGGCCTGAAATATGTTGAAAATGCAAAACAGTACATCCCCACTTTTTAAAAGTATTATCAACAAATGGAAAAGATAAAAAAGAAGAACTTGAGTCTGCTCACACACACTTGCTTCAAATCAATAAACCATGATAAACGACAATGAAACAACAATAACATTTTATTTATCATCAGAATTGTATGAAATTAAATTTTATCTCCATGTACTGTTAAATTAACACAGCCTATCTTGGGCTCTTAAAAAAATACTGCAGCTTGGTTTCTTCATCATGGTGGAGTGCTACAAAGGGCTGTAACTCACTTTTCTCTCACTTTTTTTCCTGAAGCACTGGTTTCTGGGTCAAACATGACAAAGTTGACTGTCCAACATGCCTCTATGTGTGTAGGTGAGTAAATTTGTGAGGGAGTGTTATAAGTTACAGGACGAACAAGGTCCATTTTATTCTTGATCTGTTAGCCCCTTATTGTGCCACAGTTTTATCTTATTATCTTATCTTATTTATTTATTTGGTTTTTTTATTTATCTATACATAAATCTCTACATACTCTGGATACTCCGGCTTCCTTGCAGAGTATGTAGATCAAGAAATCCCCACACCAGGTTAATTGGTGCCTAAATTGCCCGTAGGAGTGAGTGTGTGTATGAGAGGTTCTCTCTCTCGCTCTCTCTCTCTCTCTCTCTCTCTCTCTCTCTCTCTCTCTCTCTCTCTCTGTGTCAGTCCTGCCATTGACTGGCAACCAGTCCACCTCTTGCCAAAAGTCAGCTGGGTTAGGCGGCAGCCAGGATAGGCAGTTAGAAAATGAATGGAAGCCTGTGTTTTGGCCTTTAGCCTTTCCTGGGTACTCAGGCGTCCTGGCAGAGACCAAAAACATGCCCACACTAGGTTAATTGTTGACTACATTGCCCATAGGAGTAAGTATGTGTATGAAAAGTTGTTTCTCCCTGCCATTGACTCGTGACCAGTCCACCTGGATTAGGCCGCAGCCAGGATAAGTAGTTAAAAAATGAATGGAAAACTGTGTTTTAGCCTTTCCTGGGTACTCTATCAAACTCCTGTTTAGCTTTCTACTGCTGCTACAGTCCAGCTCCTGTTTCCACTATTACTTCTAAATAAATCAAAGACAGCACTTTTCAGCAGACAAAAAGACAAAATCTCTTTTCTCACTGCTAAACTTCATCAGCCAGCGCAGCCAGGATGTAAATCAATCCAGTTCAGCTTAATCTAATCAGGAAGCGAGAAATTTGCATTTAGAACTAACCTATTTCAGCACTAACAATCTCATTTTAAATTGGACCATATGATTAGGTATATATATAGATGTGAAAGTTTTTCAGGATCACTGAGAAAGTCCCAACAGTCCCTTCAAGGTAACATTGTGACAAATAACCTAGTGGTGAGACAACCATCCTTGTGATGGGGTCGGTTGTCAAAAAGTGCCAGCGTGGCTGTTACAATGAGGTAGAAAATTAGAAGGATGTACTGTTAAATTTTCATATAGCAATGATAATTAAGAGATGTTTCGATCATGAGGAATTCACCCTAGAGTAAACTTTACAACAGCCAAACCCATCCTCCTCTTACCTACACACGTACATAGATACATGCGCACACAAAAAACATACACGTATATATTCTTGCACATACATAGACTGGTAGGTTTAATGCCATTCCAGAGGAAAATAGAGTGTGTTTTTTAGGTAAATTTGAGGAAACTGAAATGAGATTCCCTTTATGTTTTACCATCATCAATCAAGATGACTTAATGGATTTATTTTTTGGGAATATTTTTTGATTAGTGTAGACCATATCTGGTTGGATGGCCATGAAAAACTTGAATTCTGTTTCTGTACTGAGCTGAGAAAAGATTAGGCAAATCTGTTACTGTAAAAAACTTTGTGTGAAACACTGCAACAATGTTTTTGATGTCTTATAAACCCATGAGAGTTAGGCACTTTTTGTGCATGATATGTAAATAAAATAAAATAATACAGAGCCAACATATAGGCTAGATGTGTTCAGTTCTCACATAAATCTGTACCTGTACCTGTATGCGGTCAGGCTAATCATAATTATTATTCTCCATCCATTTTCTTAACCGCCTATCCTGCTCAGGGTCGCAGGTGGCTGGAGCCTTTCCCAGCTGTCATTGGGTGAGAGGCAGGGTACATGCTGGACTGGTCACCAGTGAATCCCAGGGCTGACATAGAGACAAACAACCTTTCAAGCACACACTCATGCCGGTGGGCAATTAAGAATAACCAATTAACCTAGTGTGGGAATGTTATTTTGGTCTGTGGGAGGAAGCTGAAGTACCAGGTGAGAACCCACGCATACATGGAGAGAACATGCAAACTCCACACAGAAAGGCCCACCTTGCCCAAACTGGGAAACATACTGATGACCTGGCTGTGAGGATGCAGCACCTACTATTATTGTTATCATCATCATCATCATCATCATCACCATAATAATAATGATTATTATTATTATCATTAGAGCTATTGTAAGAGGTATTTTTTTGCTATTTTTACTACTAATTTTGTTAAGTAGAAGCCACCTAGTCTAGTGAACCCCTGAGGTGTAGGTTGTTTTAACCACTAACTGGATAGAAAGCGTGTTTTGCTGTGCTCTTGACTGCCCCCCAGTGTGTGTGAGTGTGTGTGTGTGTGTGTAGATATTTCCAGGACTGTGCAGATACATTCCTTGACGACAGCTCGTGGGTGGCCCTTGCTCCTACCTGTCTAATAACCTGTAGAGCCACTCTCTCTTAAAAAAATAAAAAAAAAAAAAAAAAAGAGGAAGCGTTTCCATTTCCTCATGCCGCCGGTTTTTCCCCTCACGGCTTAATAAAAGTCACCGTAGCATGATGGTCAGCAAAGGTAGAGCAGAAAGCCTCCACAGAAGTCACCGAAGACACAAACAAGAGAAATGGATTTCAAACAGGTGGGTGATACTTTCACAGAGACACAGGTGAATTAAGCTGCTCTGTGCTCCGTGTCTGACTCCAGCTCCTCTCTGCTCCTCTCTGTTCCTCAGGTCTTCATCGTCGCACTCTTCCTCGTGCCCGTGTTTTCCCACCAGTGCTTTGAAGAGAGCGAGCTGGAAAATGCAGCGGAGCGGAGGCTGAGGAACCACTACCAGCAGCCTCTGGATCCGGACTTCAAGCAGATGAGCGACTCCTGCCCCCTGGAGCTGTACCAGAAACATCAGCCCAAGGACAGGAACGAAAGATCTCTGTCCCCCTGGAGATATGTGTGAGTAACATTTTCTTACCTTTACCTCAAAATTAACAATGTAGGTTTTTTTTTTTTCACTGTTGTCACTTATTATATGCATTAATAAAATGTTATTCAAAAAAACATAAGTCTATTTACAAAAAACATGCACAAGTCTTTACCACCAGTGTGATGATAAGCTCTTATACTGGGGTGACCAAATTCTAAAAACCCCAAAAGAGGATCCCCTATCCAGACTCTTAGAGATACTGAAAAACAACTCATAGATACTGACAGACGACAAAGTAGCTTTATGACCCATAAAGTTCTTTAAAACAGTTTGAAGTGATAATTTTCTATAGCATGAAAAATATATAGAAGCCGACTTCCGCTGGTTAAAAATATAAAGATGACACACTGGCTAAAGATTTTTTTTCCATATTAAGTCAAAATTGATAAGAAAAAGTCGCAAATACTACTTTTAATTTTAATATTTTGACATTTTATCTCAAACTTTTGATTTTTCTTGTAGCTTTGAAAATGTATTCACATTTTATCTCAGATTTATGTTTTTATCTCCAAATTTTAACTAGTCTCATTATTTGACTTTTTACCTCAAAATTTTGACTTTTTATATAATAATTTTGCCTTAGGTTGTCAACATCTGTGCTGCATCTTTTGACCATTGTCTTTTTTTGTTTCTTTCCAGGAAGAAGACCAACAATGATTACTTCCCTTCCTCTTACGCTGAGGCAGAGTGTCTTTGTTCGGGATGCATCTTGATGGAGAACACATCGGATGGGGACAAGAGACTGGTGCTGAGTCCTGACTACAACTCATTCCCCCTGAGGCAGAACAGAATGTTTCTGAAGAAGGAGCTGTGCGAAGATGGGAGGAGATACCACCTAAAGCCAGAGTATTTAGAAGTGACAGTGGGCTGTACCTGTTTAAGACCCAACTCACAATGAGATATTACAAGACAAAAGGTTGTGTTTGTTTTAAAACACTTTCATATTGCAACTCGGGGTTACCAGGGCATGATGGGGGAGCAGCCTGTTGGCTGTACCTCAAAGCTCAGACGACAACCCTGAGGTCATTAACTTAGGCTTCACAAGTCAAGATCATGTCTGCCTGTTTTTACAGGCTGGTTTATTTAAATCATCTCATGATGCTCTATATTGTTTGTTGTTAAGGTCATTTTAGACCCTTTTTGCTCTTTATAAGACAATGTTACAGCTCTGCTCAGTGCAGCTAATTTAAATAGAAAATTTGATGACTAAATAGTGTATGGTTCTCTAAACGCATAACTTATCTGCTAATAATATTTATATAATTATCTATTTATTTTTAACACTCAAAGCATTGTTACTGAAAGATGAAGACAACTTAATATTTATTTATTGCTGTGTGATAAAAGGAAATAAAGAAAATGGAGTTGAAAAAAATCATTGTATCTTAACTTTTTTGTATGATGAAACAAGAAAACAAATTTGGACATATGTGCACTGACATCAGTGCATAGTCTTGACGCATAAAAGGTGGATGTAAACAGCTTGTAGCGTTATTGACTAGTTTTTAATCCTTTTTGTTGACCCAACTTCAGCCGTTTGAAAGCTGCTGTTCTGTTACTGAAGCTGAAGGAACCAAACAGGACCATCAGGATGGATTGTATGTTTGCAAAAATGTGATAAGATACTTTTCTGTACTGTACATTCATGGGTAATAAGTACCCAGAATCAAGCATGATACATTACCGTGATTTCCCACTTTTGCTCATTAATTAGTTACAGAGGCCTCAGGAAAGATAATACCACACGTTTCACACCCAAAAGAGAAAGAAATCTGTCACTGATGATGCATTGATTTGTTAAGTTCTCACACCTGTGATACTGCATGCTGACTTTGTGTGCTGGTTTCAAAGGTGAGGTCATTGTTGATGAAAGACAACTATATTGACTGATGACACAAGGCCATGTTGTCATCAGTAAGTGAGAATCTAACATCAATGGAAAAAAACAAGGAGGCCAAGATGCTGCAGAAAGCAAAACCAGCTGTTTGTTACCTCCCTTGGAAGTGGAGCTGTTTACTCCACAACCTCATTACCTCAGTATAACTAACAAATATGCTTTCCCATCATAAACTACAAGAGTGTGGACTCAAAAATATGTAAACAGCCAGAAGGAGGTGGTGGAGTTTAAATTCCATATCTGTGTAGGACGTGCTTAAGTATATAAATGCACACAAAAAAGTTTTGTTTGTATGAAAAGAACAATTTGCGTTATATCACTACTACTGATTGTAACTATGCCTGAGGATGAATGAATTTGATGAACTTTTGATTTCATAAAGTGAAAAATTAAATTCATTTTATTTAATTCTGTCCTCTCTATCAGTGGTTCTCAAAGTTGGGGTCTGGACTTCTTGGGGATGTCGACTCATGAAACTCTGATAAGGGGTTGCTTGGTAACTTCCCAGATCAAAAAGCATATTTCATCTTTTTGAATAAATGAAGAAAAGTAATGGTTAGTTTTGTGTGGACAGAAAATGTTTGATCTATTTTCCACACATCTCCCTCAAAACTCTCTGAAGTGACTAAGCCAAGATTATGATGGTATCACTGGCAACAGATTCATTTGGGAAACACTGCAATATTGAACAAAGGAAGTCTTATTTTCTTCTGATCAGCTAAATCAAGTAAAGATGGGTGCATTTAATTTGTCTGTTCATGAGTGACAAAACTGCCTAAAAAGTTAAAGGAACCTGACTTAGATTTGATTCATAATAAGAATGAGCCTGTAATTGAACACCTCTTAGATACGTTTGATATAATTTATCAGAATAAATCTCAAACACACAAGAACGGAGAGGAAAAGTCACTTTCAACGAATGAGCTGTTAAAAATCTTTTACTTCAGTAATCCATGGTTCAAAAAATTGTGTTGGGTATAAACTGTTTGAAAATATTAAACAAAATGTAGTTTATTTATCTTTTGTGTGAATTGACATCTTAAGAGTAGGAGTGTGTGTGTCAACATCAGCATAAACACGTACATAGTATGCAACCAACTGGGTGTGTTTCTCGTGCACTTGATGACACTATTTAACTTCTTTGATGCGGGCTGGTTGAAATTACCTTTCAGTTGATTTGTCAGAGCGATGCTGAGAGGGATGACTCAATCACAAAATACTTACTCATCCACTTATTCACACTAAAATACCACACAGATTGTGATATAAATGGAACTGTGAGTAATGTATGGATGGATGTTAAAGAAGGAGAAAATTAACTCAGAAATGAAAACACCGTGATCAAGAGCAGGTCTGCCAGCACTTTATGGTTAAAAAGTGTAATATGGTAACAATGACACACTGAATGAATGACCCACTGCGGCACAGCGATGTAACAACTTTGAATATTGCTTAATGGCAAAGCAGTGAAAACTCATGAGCGAGGCCACATAACACACCTCCCTGCTTTTGAACGAGGATGTAACCAAGACAGTGGAATTTCCTAAACTTGTTCGCAACATGTGCCAATCTGGGAGTTTACATACGAGGGAATGGATCATCACATCCAAAGGGACAAACTGAGCCAGATTCAATGTAATGGATTTTTCCTTTTGTCCATGTTATGTCTCATTTTTACTGCCCTGAAGTTCTGTTGAGGGGCTCCAGGTCCCCTGCTGTCTCAATGATTATCTCACGTGTTCTGGGTAAATGGGTCTGAGCTGTTTATGTGAGCTCTTATAACAACATCTCCCTTAAAAAATTGTTCATCGTAGATGTAATTATAAAAAAAGTAATTTCATATAAACAATTTGGATTGTCATGTAACACATACATTCAAAAAGTTGAAAAATCTGGATGATTTATTTCAGTGGAATTGAAAATATGTAACTGCATAAAGATATAAATGTTAAATAAGCATTGCTTAACAAATGTATTAAACCACCATCCAGTGTAAGTTGTTTCGCACCACTGCCCATCAGTATATTGCCGATAACCGGAATATTTTTGTATTTCTGTGATGGTTAATTTACCAGTACGTGCAAGCTGTTTGATCAAAATTATGCATTTATTGCCGAAATAAAATAACTGCTGTTATCCATAAATGCTCGAATTTAGTGTATTACAAACAAAGAGAAAAAAAAATGAAGCATGTGATTATATTTTGGTTGATGAATTACTTATTTACTATCATTCATGAACAGGAACAACAGTTTTAGTGTTTTTGCAATTTTCTCGATTAATTTCAACAATATGGTTTTCTATGTAAAAAGTATTGATATCAGTGATACCAGCCCTAAATTTACTTGGTATTGAGTTGATACAAAATTTTGCAGCATCGTACATCACTACTCATCAACTCTGCTGGATGCTGTTCATTCATTGGTGTGGAACTATATGAAAGTCAAACAACAGCGCCCTCTGCTCCCTAACTGGAACTAAACAGGCTGTGTCAGCGATTATTGGGCATATTATCCAGGACTGATGCTGTCCAAGTAGAGAATACACCGGTACAAAGTTCAGACTGACTGTTCATACAGAAGGCTGAGTACAGATCTTACATCTCAAACGTGAGATACAACCGCAATGCCTGAGCCACTAATGAGGTTTTGGACCTAACTTTCATTTCTGTTATTTTTTGTAATTATTTCTCCTATATGAGGAACAAACCGGAGAAGATATCCTCCCTGGAGGGTATCGCTACTGTGAGGGTCCTCAGAGAAATAGTATTCATTGTTATGGACACACCCTGGTCACAAAAATTGTGGACTTTTTTTTAAGCTTTGTGTGTGTGTTTGTGTGTGTGTGTGTGTGTTGGTTTTAAAGAACTAGAGGGTATTGCACTTCTAATTTCATTATATGTGTGTAACTTAACCTTTAACTTGAAGACCATTTGTCATCACTTTTGTGGAAGGCTTTGCTTGGTATGTTTCCTTTGGGTTGTTGGATTCCCCCCTATAGCTCATGTTTTACTGATGGGCTGAAACTGTCTCTCTCAGCAGAGGTGACTAAGCAAGAAATTAGTTTAATAGTGTAATACTATTTTGAGACCAAGCCAAAGAAGCATGAAACTTGGCTGTCAAAAGCAGAAGTGAAACTCTTAAGATTATACAAGCTGCTGGCTTAGCCAGTTTGTTTCAGATATCTTATGTAAAGTTTTTTAAAAGTTTGCTTGTCTGGGTGAATTCCCCTTTTTTGGGTAGAAAAGCAGAAAAAATGGAAACATGGGCAGTGGAGTGAGGAAGGACATGCTGTATGACTCCAAACCAGCAGGCACTGTGGTGGGTGTACATGGAGGGCCAATACAACAGCAAAGCTATGATGCTTTTTAATGTTAAGTCTGCATCATTTAGAGCTGTGATTCCCAACCTGTGGACTGCAGCGTTCTGCTGATATAAAATTGTTTTTTTTCAGTATTGAAACCCAATTACACTTAGAAGGATATCAAGATGTTCAAATAATTGTATCCTTACTTTGTTTTGTTTCTCTTCAAGTATTGGACGTGGAAAACCTTGAAAACTGTGAGACTGAAGATGTTGCCAAATGTTACAGATGCTGTGACAGTGACTGTGGAGCTTCCAACATGTTTCTCCTGTATTCAGTTCAGTCCTCTTCAAAACTGCTGAGAACACATTACATGGCCTTTGTATTTATGAGGTTGCAGGTCGACTGCGAAGTATTTTTCAGACTTAAAAGTGGGCCCTGAGTTGGAAAAGGTTAGACACCACTGATCTAGAGTATTTGTGTAGAGAAAAACACATTGTAACAGCGCTATTTTGGATAGCTTGAAAGCTTGGTAACGAGTAATGTCAGCACAGGTACTTGTAAAGAAATAGTCTCAGCTTTAAACAAACCTTGACAATAGTCTGTCTGCAGAAATCTTTTCCCCTGCATCCCCAGACCCAGGTATAACTGTGAAAATCACCAAATGCAGTCTTTACTGCCCTTTTTATGGTGCTGGTTGAAGCAGTTTTTGCATCTTGAGGGAAAAAGAAGACTTAAAAAGTGGGGTCCAGACTAAAAAGGAAGAGAATATATATAACTTACAATATCAAGTAGACACATCTGATCGATCAGTTGCGATCATTATTAAGCTAACATACATAGATGTGTCAGTGGTAAATAAACTTATCAACACTGAACTTATTTACTTTAATATTTGTGAATGTAGATCTTCGAGGCATTCGTGAAAGTTACTGCTCAGAAAACAAAACTTCACCGTACTATCAAAGTCAAATGTTTTCTGTTCTGTTCTGAGCAGAGTTTTGAGCTGATGGGTTTCCATTGATAACTGAAGGGTGTCTCAAGGATATTTGGTATCATTTATCAAGTTCAATTATTTTTACTTTTTTAAGTTACTTTTTAGGGGGAGGCTTTTCCATGCCTTCAATTGGAGAGGACAGGACAGTGGGTAGAGTAGGAAACAGAGTGAGAGTGGGAAATGAAACAGGAAACAAGCCATAGGCTGGACACAAACCATTAGAGGCTGGACCTCATGGGGTGGGACCTAGACCACCAGGCCATCTTTACCCCCATTCTACACTTTTACTCATATCCCAAAGCCTTCTCTATTAAGATCTCAGTAATGTGACTATTCTGACCAGACAGCTAGATTCAAAAGAAAAAAAAAAAGAGCGAGAGAAACAAAAAACAGGAGAAGGTTGTTGAGTCAAACAGAAATGACAGTAAATAGATTTATTTATTTGTTCTTTTTTTCATCGACGCTTTTTTTTTTTTTTTTTTTTTAACAAAGTAGCAAAAATTGAGCAGTTATCGTTGTTAATATTTGGATGGTTACGATACATTTCACTACCTCAATGATCTTATTCTCAAACAGTTCATTTATGTAGCAAACTTCTTCTGGCGCACCGGTGCAGGCAGCTGAGACATGATTTCCAACAGGGGGCGCTCCACCACAACCAGAGAGTGGTCCTCCAGTAAGCTCACACACAGGAGGTGCTATGGGAAAAACAAACAGCATCTGTAAATACGAGGTTCACTAACATAAAATATTTATCAATTTAGTTTAAAAAAAAATTTAAAAACATAATCTGAGCTGCATTAGAGAATTCTGCGAGAGGGTTCTGTGCATCTTAGTTTTAGGCTTTATGCTGTCCCTTAGGTACATTGAGGTGTTACTACATGTTTTACAGCTCTGAAACACTCTGGTACATCTGAAATGCTTTGTTTTAGGTGTTGTCTCTTTAAGGCATGTACCTGATAGTTTTTGCATATCTTAAAGGCATGGCTGTGTTGTTTCCTCTCGGCCTCAGGAAGACTCCTCAGTGTCATCTGATTAAACAGCATCGCCTTTGCTTCAGGAAGCGGCTGCACATAGACACAGAGACAGAAACATAAGTTCTGGAATATTTTACTCATAATCCAACAGCCTCAGGCTTTTTCCATAAAGACTTAGAGAGAAGTGAGTCATAAGCGTTCACTCACCAGGCTCTGGTCGATGATGCAGAACATGAACGTGTCATGCAGGATGATGTGGGCTGAGTTTTTAGGATTGAAGGTGATGTTAGTGATGGGCGTGTCCCTCTCCAACCACAGGAAGTGCAGTCCTTGTTTTTGAAGCTTTCGACTCCACTCAGTGTATTCCTTCTGCATCAGAGAGTACTCAAAGATCTGCACAAACAACAGAAAACACACACACAGGAGATTAAGAGTGTAATCATCACGTTACATGTTAGGAACTCCCGCAATGATTTCTTACTTCTTAAAAACCCTGGTATGCCATCTATGCATTTCAGAACTGGTCTCCTGAATGACTGTTTATAGGTAATAGTTGTCTGTTACTGTGCGTACCTGCTGGTCAGCATGAACCACAACCAGGTTACTTGTTGTTGGGTTGATGGCTAAGGCAGTTGGACAGGAGCTGTACACTGGAACTGTACAATGCAGCTGCAAACAAAGTGAGACATTCAGAGTTCACATACTGTGAAAAAGTAAAGATTTAGACGAGTAATATCCAAGATCAGGAGAAAGATCAGAGTCACACCTCACCTTCAGCTTGTGGAGGTTGTACACATGGACCTCACAGTCTGTGTTTGCTGCTGCAAGCCATTTACCATCTTCACTGGCTAGCAGCAGGTGGACTGGCTGCCGTGAGCCTGAACAACATGAATAAAGATTGTTTTCACTGAGAACAATACAAAGCTGTAGGCTGCAGGTTGGACAGTGTGTGAAAATCAGTCTGAGCTTTGACTAACCTGACTTGGGTTTGAGGGTGTGAAGGTATTTGCATTCTAGCTGGTTGAGGGCAGCAACGATAACTGAAGAATTACTGACTGAAGCAAAGAGTTTGGAAGAGTCTGGTGAAAAGCAGAGCTGGTGAGCCCAGCAGAGCTCTTTAGGAAGTCTGGAGATCTGAAGGAAAGAGGAACAGAAAGACTGAGGAGTGAGCTCGATCCTTTTTCTTACCAACATCACACAGCAATAATCAGATTGTAACACAGGACTTCAAATCTGATGTTTATGTTCAGCGGGTTTTTCAAAAAAACTTTGGGGACAATAACAAACAAAGGATGGAGCTCACCTTGGTGATGCTGAGGTTGTCGTATTGTAATCTGTACAGACGGACACTGGAGACTGTTGAGTAAGCTAACCAGCCTCCACATGGAGACAAAGCGCTACAGCAGATATGATCCTTCCCCTGCAATGGACAGAACACAAACTTACTTAAAAACTGTACTTTTTTTGCCTAGGTAAACATAAAACTAATATAAAGGTCTCGGGGGAAATAAACAATACTACGGGGAGGTCATTTTCCTGTCAAGGCAGTTTTTTGTGTAATATTTTTGCAAAGAAAAAGACTGTACAAGTCGAGCCAAAGGCAGGATAAAAATTTCCTTTTCTGCAGCACACATGCTCCAACAAGGGTTTCACAAACCACTTTGGTTATTTACAGTAAGGTGTAGATCAACAGGTGTCAGGAATCTATAACCTAAATCAAAAGAAAGAGAAAATATTACTACACACCTTAATCTTTAGCTCCACAAGTTTTTCTGGATTCTTCTTCACAGGCAGACTGTCTCCAGACTTTCCTGTTAACACAAAATATCATGTGGACAGTGATTATGATGTACACAAGTTTCCCCATCCTGATGCATCTGTGTATGGTGTGTGTGCGTGTGTATGCATATGCATTGACCTCACCTTGTGCATCAGTCTCTCCAACCTTCCACACCTCTAGATGGTCAGTAAATTGAAAAAGCAGTAGTCCCGCTTTCTTTGCACAGCACACCAGATTCCTCTACATGGATGACAGACAAAAGTGAGGTTGCTATCATGGCATTACACTGTACACTTCTCTGACAAACACTCCTCTGTCAAGTCATTAAAAATGTCCTGCAAGAGTTTTCTAAACTATGTATTTTAATTTTTTTTTTTTAAATAATAACAAAACATGTACTTACATGTGGGAAAGCAATTTTGCGCTGAGCTGACTCTCTGGTGTTTTTCTCCACCTTATCCAGCAGGGGGCGCACTACCAGCTGAGTGTCCATGCCTGACAGGGAAACGTGCATTAGATCATGGTTGTGTTGTCATAGTGATTCCTAATCTGTGGGCTGCCAGGTATTGCAAGTGGGCCGCCATATCATTTCCAAAATAGTATAATTTTTGTGTGGTGTGTGTGTGTGTGTGTGTGTGTGTGTGTGTGTGTGTGCAATTACATAAAGATAAAAATATACAGAGAAATGCTTTAAATATCAAAACTCAGTTGCTTTAAAAGGATATCAAAAATGTACAAATAATTATGTAAAGTTTTCTGAGAAGGCATATGGCCACAAAAAAAAATGAGACTTAAAAGTGTGCCCTGAGTTGGAAACCAGTATTCAAGCAACAATTGATGATGTGTTGAGTCCCACACTTGTGTAATAAAAGCTTTCAGCAAACACTACAGACTCTGACACTTCTCTGATGACCTTTTCTATTCATCATCTTTTATGTTATAAAGAATGTTAGGAAGTATGGGACACCTACAACATTCTGTTTTGGGTTTAATGTTATGCACCAATATTTAGACAAATTTGTTGTACACAATGTTTATTTACAGGGCTATGAAACCCTGAGTTTCTGATCTTTCTTAGGACCAAGTATAAATGACAAAAAGAAAAACGAGAAAAACACCGGATGCAACACTAACCTCCTGAGACCACTGCAGTGTCAGTGTGAGCCAGCGCTCTCACATCATGCGAGTGGTTTTTGAAAGTCCTGGTTCTGATCCACTCTTTCTCCTGCTGGCTCTCATTGGAGGAGAGGAACTGAAACTGGACGACTGTTCCTTCTGATGTCCCTGCTATCAGACTGCTCTCATCCTGTGTAATATGGATTTAACATTACTGACACTCTGTCAGGACGAAAATCTTAATCATTATTTTACTCCATGCAGATCTAAACTCACATGAGAAACAGAAAGGGCCAGAACGTCCCATTTAGTGACCAGGTGAGTTCTGACCAGAGTTCCTGTGAATCCGTCCCAGATCTGGACCTTTCCTGCTGAGTCACCGCTGATGATTGTGTGGTCAGACAGGAAGACGATGCTCCAGACCACAACCTCCTTACTTATTGATGCTCCAACTCCTCTCTCCACAAGCAATCTGTGTGTGGCATGACCTAAAGTGAACATAAGAAGAAAAAAAATTAAGGTCCACAGCCGTGTCTCTGGGACATACACACTCATGATTCAGACTTGAACTCAGCTACCGATCCTCAAATAGAATATATAAATGTTGTGCAAGTCATTTCATGGTTCGATTATTTGTGGTTACCTGTCTCAGCATCAAATATCCGAATCATGTCCATCATACCAGCAGCAATTTGTGTACCAGAGGGATGCCAGGAGAGCGATATGATACGACCTGAAGGATGAGGGGAAACAAAATGAAAAATAGAATTTCATCAAATCAAAAACAAGACCCAACCTCACTCACCAACAACAAAATACTCATAACCACTACCAAATTACATCCTGAGAGAAATTTGTTCTATGTTCTTTTTTTTTTTTTTCAAATTTTACTGTAACTCATTTGACAAAAAGTATGATATCAAAAGAATTTTCTAATGTTGTTATAAGTTTCACTTTCTATAATGTGTGTCCAAAAACATTATATTTCCACAACTTAAGGAGGAAATACTGAATTTAAGTGACAGAAACAGGAGAAAAGGAGCAGATGTACCATTAAATCCTTAAGTGAAATTCATTTCATGAGGATCACTGGTCCCATAACACAGAGAATTTCTGATAACAGAGTCTTGGCTCCCACATGGCAAGTTAAATTTATGTGCACCCATATAGTAAGCCACCATAGGTGGGGATCTTACTGCATCACTTCAATATGAGGAGCAATCTCCCAAATTTGGTTGTTTTCTTACCTTTCTGCCTGTCAAGGTTTCGTTGAAACTGAATTCTCCCCTCCAACACTTCAAACATTTTCACAGTCCCATCTTCACAACCCACCTGAAACAGGAAATATTCAGTCAACAAGCTGAAACTCTCAAAGTTAATTTAAAAACATGAACCTGGATGGAGTAATTTCTGTATGCAGGGTCTTGACTGACCGCCAGCAGGGTTCCCTTGCTGTTGCTGCTGATGGTCCAGATTGGTCCTCCATAGGCTTCAAGTGTGTACAGAGGCCTTAGGTTTTCCAGGTCATACTCTATGATTTCTCCATTTAAACCAGCACTGAACAGACGCTGACCCACCCAACACAGAGCTTCCACCGCCCTGCCTTCCTGTCCTGGAATGACCTGAGTAACAAACCAAGACATGTTTAAATGTTAAT